>CAJVPI010000191.1:0-44063 GCA_910592345.1 Paraglomus brasilianum
CATCCAACGGGTGGTTGCAGCTTGACATACACGACCTTCATTGGTCCGTGATTCTGATGATACAATTTACTCATTTTTCCCCCAACTTATATTGTTAATAGAAACATTAATAATGAAGATTATACTTGTCCTCTGCTTGTGAAGGATCTGTCCCTAATAATTGGGCATTTAATTCTGGGGAGGTAGCTTCCAAAGTAGTCTTGTCCTTGGTTAAAGTCCGCATACTACCAAATTTAGCCATGACACTACTTTCAATTTCGTGAAGCTGGTAGAGATGGAAGATGAGTTTGCTGCTTGGCACACCGGTGTAAAAGCAATGTTTTTCCGATTGTTTATCCACCTGTTGCTATCGTTTATTTGTATTATTACAGTTATTGGCACTACTATATGTGCTATTACATATAACATATATAGCATTATTTAACTAATAGAAGATAATAATTATATTATTATTTAAATAATGAAATATTAATAATGAAGATTATAGTAGCGAAAAAGAAAATCTTTATTATATGCGATAGTCAAATAAATCGACTTGTTATAATTAAAATATAATAAACTGAAAATAACAAAAGATATCTAGTTTACTCAATGATCGTTTCTTAACGTGATGTGAGGGCATAGGGCGGATGGTATAAAGATGTGAATCACATGATACTTGGCCCTACGTGGCGTGATTCGGGCAACGTTATGAAACGACCAAGCCGTTAATAGCGTCTAACAAGTATTTATTCGCTCAGTAAATACATAAGGTACGTCCTGCTATCGATAATCTTCTTACTGCACAAGTATAATAATATCATTGGAATGATGTCTAACGCATCTACTCATACATATAGCACTTTTCTACAACTCGTTTTGAACAACGACACGACACAGTTTATCGACCACATAACAGACCTTTGTCGCACGTTCGCTTTCGAGGCAAGAATTCTTACTGGGTAAGTCTGTTGAGGGTCTATATCTGAAGGTACGCTGCCACTAGGTATAAAAGCCGAATAATCTTGAAAGCTCTCCGTGCCACACTTGTAGATTGTTTGTCGTGAGTGATTTCGCGTATTCGAAGAATCAAACTAGCCGTTTATGCACATTCAAATCTCGAGCGGAGTGTGGCTCTCCTATTTTTAGTTAAATAAAACTGGCAGCTCTTTTCCTACTCACGACTTTAGTGTCGATGCGTAGTATGCCTCGGTTCTCTACCGTTGGGATTAATCCGGTAGCCTAGCCGATTGGGGTATAACTGTATTTATGCGTTCAGAATAAACAATTAATTATCGTATTGCCACGGGGGCAAGTAGCGATTACTTTTTTCCTCTATAGGTTCAGCGGCTATATCAAACAGTTTCAGGGATGAAATATCAAACGTGTATTCTCAGAGTAATAGTTTGTTTATTAACAATATTTATATGATATAAGGGAATCGAAAGGAATTTGATTGCTTTGAACATACCGAATCTAAGCATTTTTTGAACGTACTAGGCTAATCTATTTTCAACAACGCGATTGACTATTTTTAGAATCAGTATATACTGTGTTGCTATTTGGTACTGCTGTGCTGCTCCTGCTGCTCCTGCTGCGTCTGCTACTCCTGGCGTTTGGTGTTACCGCCCGATCAAATATGTACAAGTACTAGCACGCGAGCAAATTATTCAAGTGTAGCCGCAATAATACTTAGAGTAAGTCGGCTCTTATTTTGTGAGCTGATAATCGGTGAATCCGCCATTTCTCGCCAGTTGCTTTTTACTGCTCGGATTTGATTGTTTAAATAATTAATTATCAAAATACATGGTTATTTGAATATTTCTAACGCTGTACTATTGCTGGTTAAATAAATAAAAATATGGAATTCGTTAAAAATATACGCCAACATTTTTGAGGAAAAGGATGTTTACTTGAAAATGCGAAATTAAGTTAAACCACGATTTTACTTAAGAATGTGCATAGTATTTTTAGCTAGTAGGTTGTGCTTTGTATCTAGTACTGTTTGTCATTATCCAGTTTAAATCTGTTATATATTTCTTATGTCTACACTTCAAGAATCAACTTCTAAACACTAATGCGATTGTTTAATAAAATTATTACAGATGTACATAATATGCTTACAAAGTGTCCATGATTCTCGCTTGAAACACATCTCAACAAGCTCGTCCATTAGGATAACAGGCTAGCGGTGAGATTATCGATAAACGTCGCTAAATTTCGTTTGAAAATTGGATTAAATAAACTTAAAAGTTATAAGCTGGAAAATGGTTCAATCTTTATTTAGATTTATTTGAGCTATTCTTTCAGCCATTTCCTATTGAGTGTGAAAAGAATCGGTGGTAATTTTAACAATTTGCTGTTGAAGGTCCGGCTTGTTTTGTTTACTATGAGGGGTCGATTAAATAATTTCCGATCAGTTTACTTGTACGCTGAATCCTTCTAATTCAGTTAGCGCGTCAATAAGAAGCAATGGTTATGTACAATTAAATAAACTTTACCATAATTCTTAACTTATACAGAATTTATCCATATTAATATCGCAAAATAGAAATTAAGAGTTGACTATTGAACTTTGAAAGAGATATGTTTTGGTTAAATAAACTGTTTCAAAAGTCCGTGTAATCATAAATGTATGTTTAATGTCCGATAACCGTGAGCTCGATATACGCACTCTTTGAGAATTCGAATCCCTAACGCATTGGGATTAACAGTATCATTTTCTAAACAGTAACGAGCATATTTTTGAAGTGCAACTCAAATATTGAATAATCGACAAGGAGTACCAGCAGACGTTTGCTGATAAAAATCGGTTTACCTCTAGAACCACAATTTGTCAACAAACGTTCTCATTAGTTGTTGAGAATTAATTGCTTGCATTTATTTTGAAAGTATCATAACTATCAACTATCGACCAATGTTTGTTGAATCCAAGCAACAGAACAGTTGGTATAACAATCCGAGTCAAAATTAGATATTGCTATGATTGCACATTAGCAACAGTTTAAGTGCGCAGTCGATGTCAAAATACAGATTTGTAAATTGTATATTCATGTGGTTTATATCCCTGGTTTGTTGAATGCATGCCCTCATTTGCTCAAGGTTCAAGTTTAAGCCGGATAACTTTGTTCACATTCAATTAATTTTAACTAATAAAATGTGTCTTTGAAATTTTTGGAATTAGTTAGCTTGACAGACAGAGAACAAATTTATTGATAATATAGAACTTTTTTATATCGCGAAAGTTTGTTAAAAGAAGTTGCTCGTTATAAGAGATTTTGGTCCGACCCGACAACTTTCTTATAACGAGTTTTACTAATAGTTATCTACTTAACTGGTTGATTTGCGGTTACAATAAATAATTTCTGACTGCTTTGTCTATTGGAATGTGCAAAATACGGGTCTTTTAAAAGATAAACTGACAATCTAGCTACTGTTAGTAGGACTGCATGCAAAGTTTTAAACAACTCAAGCTATTTTGTATGCGACCATATACATACGTGTACAATATACAGTATTTTTGAACTAATTATGATATGAATGCTTATGTTATTAAGAAAATAGAGTCTTAGCCAATCGATCATAAATCAATCCGCGAGTGACATTGCTAGCTACCTGCCGAAAAAAATCCCGCCACGAATTATCGACTTGGTCTAAATAAAATTATTTTAACAAAGTTCATTACGGTTTAACAATACAATATAACACAAATCTTATTTTGCAGGCGAAATTTTATTAATTTGCATATGAGTCACTGAAACACGTCTTCAATGTAGAACATTTATATTTAATTGAAGGAGGGGTAGATTTATTGTATAACTTGTAAATAATCCGGATTTTCAAAAAGAGTCTGAGTCACTAAATTGGACAATGTTAATATTGTAAACTGACTTGTTTTAATATCAAACACATAACCAATTCACGCAAATCAATTAAAAACATGTGGAGATATGGATACACTATATACAGCAAAAGTTTATGGTAGAGGAGTGGAATAAAATTCCAGAGAATATTATAATTAATTTAGTAGAATCTATGAGAGATAGATGTCGCTTAGTGATTGAGAGAAATGGAAAATATATTTCATATTAAATTTACTATTATTTCAAATGAGGTATTAAACATGTAAATTGGTGCGGTGGTTATGGAGTTATTAGGAAAAATTCTTTTTCAAAAACTTTTGCAACACTGTATATCAATCTCACCGGCCGAGAGAAAATTATTGACATATTGCAAAGAGTGCACCAATGTATTGTTGAGATATCAATATGATATCGAAATCATGGTCTTATACGAAATATACTCGAAGAACGACGTATTTATCGAGAATTAGCGTCTCTTGATCGGCTGTTGGAATAGGTAAAGCCACACTTTCGTTGAAAGAAAGTTAAATCCCAAGTGTCGATAATCATCCGTTTTCCGTGCAAGGTTATCAAATACGCTTTTTGTATTCTATTCCTGTGGCTTCCTTCGATCTCCATCATTATGTATAATTACTGTCAATTCTGCTAATATTTGGATAAATTTCGATAGTCTGTAGGAATATGATCCACAGATTTTGAGCTAATACTAGGGAATTTATTTGGTTGTTTTCTATAGGGGAGAAGCGTATCGAATGCATGCGGAGGATGGCTGTCAATTGTGGCAATTAGAGCAATTTATAAAGGAGAAATAACATAGAAATTATCTAATTAATTTAGTTAATTCTATGAAACAGCTTTCTACTGAAAAAAATAAGTCATATATTAATTATCGTAGAAAACTGGACGTTTCAAATACATATTTTTATCCACTGATTGTTTACCTGCATTAGTTTTATTTTTGTTATCACTACATATAATGCAAGAGTGTAACAATTGTCTTGTATCTTATTAATGGGTTAATATGCTTGAACCAGATATGATACTAGGGGGTCCGTATCATTTTACCGAACATCAACTACCATCGAGTCTTGCTGTTGGATTTATTATAATATTGATTTTGCAGTCTAGTCTATATATCAATCGTTTGCAAAATACAGTATTCACGTATTACTAGCTCTAATTGCAGACGTTGGCATCGTAAGTTTGAACTTGCCTACATTATTTTGTGCCGTGATGTGGCGGCTTCCTTTCTCGGAGGTGCACATGATTTTCGTCGTGATTGATTTGGTACAAAATCACTGCTCAGCCCCTTGAAGCTTTTCCGCAAAGAATGTCAGGACGTCAGGCAATTGACGGCTTGATTCAGCCCTCTATACTCTCGTTTCAATGGATTGATTGTTCAGTATTTCGTGACATAGAGCTGAGTGAAGCCGCTGCTGGCAAAATCATCTACTGTATAGGAAGATGGCATCACAAGATGATTCTGTTATTACTTGGAAACGACGAAACATGTACACCAGAATTTATAAGTGAGTTTGCTAGAAAGTACTCACTCCCACCACACAGATATAGGGACGATGTTTCACTTGATAATAATCAGTTCAGAAGATATACAGAATGGCTTAGGCAACGCAGTGCACTAATAGAAGGATTTACCGAATATGAAGGCAATTATTACATGGTTGCTAAGAGACCGTTTCAACATTATTACTCACGATATGGATTCTGTTCTGAATGTGGAATACTCAGGTGCAGTTCAGTGTGGTGTATTTGCGAACATAAAGAATTATCTAATGCTTGGACTAGCAGCAATAAAAAACTCGATGAGTTTATCAAGAAGTCGCAAATACAAACGAAATCAGCAAACGATGCCTATTTGGAATGGATTCCATTCGATTGCATTACGTTTGGCGAAAGTGGAATATCTGTAAATAGTGTACCTATTACTGATGTACCCGTTAAATTGATTCCACTCGAAATAACAGATGAGACGGACGATTCATACTATGACAAGGTAAACGGCCGTATTCAAATATATATTATATTGTTATTGGTTTCTCGGCTTAACATAAACTTTAATTCCATTAGTTATACGATAACCACCCGGATATTCTTATCCGAAACGCCTGGGTTACTATTGGATTCACATACCATGCAGAGGCAGAAGAATATTGTTTAATAAAAGAAATGCACGAGATTGGTGTATGTTTGGTGTGTGCAGCACCCTTAGAATCTAGTAGACCATTCTGTTTTTGGTGTAAGGCACCAAAACCTCCTGATTGGACTGCTGGCCATAATTCTCTGGATTCATTTATAATGAAATCATGGAGCAATACTATGCATGAAGCTGATGCCTATATACAGTGGATAGAGTATTCGCAATTGGAAAACGTACGAGAGACGACATTGTTGCAATATGGATGCACACATATGGCGGACTGGTTAGAACCAACAATAGATACACCGATAAAAGTAATATTCAAAACGATAGTTGATGAGCAGAACAGTCAATCGTTTGATTTTTATCAGGTAAGCATTCTCACTAGAATAATATGTTATGACGCATGTGTCGCGTTTTTTTAAACGATGGTTGTTGTAATAATGATTTTATCGTTTGTTCAAAATAGCTGACCAAACATTATCCGGAGATATTAACACCGAATAACATTTGGGTTATTGGAATCACTCAAAACCCGTCTACCCGAGACTATTGTTTAATATTCTATAGTGAGATACATACAATATTGGATAGAGTTATGCAAACAAGTGATTGCGTTAGGTTTATGGATTATACCGATTTTGATGAAATCGAAGAGATTGGATCGGGTGGTTGTGGAACACTTTATACTGCTAGATATCGACCTATAAGAGTAGAACGCCGTATTGTTCTCAAGAGTTTTAAGAATTTTGATCAGATGCCGGAATTGCTTGTTTGTGAAGTAAGCACCTCTGATACAATTACTTTTAATTTTTAACGCTATTGATTAGTGTTTATTTCTCATTTAATAGCTCAGGAGCGGCGCCAAGTGCGATCATAGGACTTCTTTTTATTATGGAGTTACACAAAGACCAGTGACAAAAGACTACATGATCGTAATGCAATATGCCGATAGTGGTGATCTTTTGTCTTATTTAAATAGAAATATTAACGAGATGACGTGGAGGATGAAATTACGGCGTTTGGGGGATATTACACGATGTCTGTATAATATTCATTGCCGTGGGTCGGTGCATTGCAATCTTCACGGCAGAAACATAGTGTTGAAGACGGACGATTATAATGGTTCAATTAAAGCGTTCATATGTGACCTTCGTCTCTCACAATCGCAGGCGTCCGAGCAAAAATCAAACATTCAAGTTGCCACACCTTTTATTGCGCCAGAAGTTTTCAATACTCGCAAATGTACGCAGAAATCGGACATATATGCATTTGGTATTATTATGTATTTGGTTGCCAATGGTGAAACACCTTTCAGAAACCGATTGTTTGATAGCGATTTGGTACGCGATATTAGGGGTGGACTGCGACCTGTCATGCCAGATTCAGCACCGGAGGCATATAAGAAACTTGCTGAGCGTTGTTGTGATACTGATCATGACGAGCGCCCAACGAGCTGGGAACTATATTTAGGTATTGAGGATCTTGAAACGGAAATAGACGTAGGTGGATCTGACGCTAATATATGGAATACCATATATTACACTGATTAAGACCTTTATCATGTCGAGAAGGAGAGTAAATACTCTAGTATGGTCTTACCTGCAGGAAGTTCGCCTCTGGATTGAGAAATAGGATGCTGGGTAGCAGTTGTTACACGTTCTGTTTAGAGATCAATTCTATGAATATATTAGAGGAAACATGTAAGCATGTGTTACCCTTTTTTTGACAAATACGTTCTACGTATAATGGTCTGTTCAAAATCAAAGTATATACAGTTCTACTCGGTTATATCCCCACTTGTATCAACCTCAGTTATATCCCGGCTTTGATGCTAGACGGATTTCTCTTATGTTAATTCTCAGTTATATCCCACTCAGATATATCATAATCCTATAGTAATGTAACCTCGTTTATATTAATATCCCCTTAATCATATTAATATTAAGCAAATTTATTAACCATATATGCATTATTTAACATATTGTAAATATTGAACCCACATTTTTAAAGTTTGTTGTCTCAACCTCAGCCTATAACATCTACGTACGTATTTGCGCAATGTAAACCTTTCCTTTTTATTATCTTTTGGCAATGACCAACACCGAAAACGCCTTTCAATTTTAAAGTTACTAGATACTAGAAGCTATGGTGGGCCTTGTCGGAAAGCCACTGTTTATATATAATTTGGTAAACAATATATAAATATATATAATATCGCCTTACAACATATAATAATTAGATCGTTTTGTTTATATGAAATTACAATCTAAGGCGTTGATAACTATATGATAAACCAAGTGGATCTGTCATTGCGAGTAAATTTTTTTCTATTAGTAAAACCGAATCTTGAGAATGTTATACCAGTTTCAGTGGTGCACCGGTCTCTAGCACTCTACAGCAACGAACGATTAATTTCATTTCCATGTGTTTGTCCTAAAATAACGTGAGAACATTTTATTAATGCAAAAAAGGCTTAGCCGCATACACAACCAATAAATACACCCCCCTGACAAAATTATAAATGCAATCAATAGGATACAATTTACAAAAATTAGACCAATTTTTTGGTTTCAATGTCTCAATATCAGAAGTGCTGTAATCACTACTCAAAATACTAATTATTCATGCTCTAATTTCTTCATTGTTCATCTGCTTAAATTGTAAGGGTGCTTTTAATTGTTCAATTTCTTCTAATGGTTCTTTATTTCTCTGTTCGAGTTCTGTTATTACGTTTACCATATTATTTTATTTATTGTTAAGTATATAATTATTTTAATATTTCTTTTTATTTAAGCTTTAAAATTAAAAGCGGGAAGATTCGTTGAAAATTTAGGCGGAGAACTTAATGACAGCGAAATGATGAAGAGGATTTTGGACTAAAATTTTATTCATTGCCAGTATAAATTGGTTGTGGACAAGTAATGTCTTTGAATTCATCTCTAACAAATGGGCGAACATTATGATAAAGATATTCTTGCCTTTTGTAATCCAAAGGAGGAGGGGCTGTGCTAGGATTGAAAAAGGTTTAATTTCTTTGATAATTTCAGAAACATTTGCTTTCCTAGTTTTTAACAAATTAAATTCGGTATAAGCACCATTAGCGACCAGCTGAGCTTTGACAACTCCAGGTCGAGCTGCATCAAAAAGAAAGTGCTGCTATTTTTGTAAACCATTCAATTTCTTGAAGAAAATTCCTAACACGGAATTAAGATCCAAATATTGAAAGCCTTTGCCGTTGTCATAGCATTGAGTTTTGTTTAATCCAGCTGTGCTTGATTTTTTCACAACCTCAACAATATGATCCGCGCAATTTACTGTGGTTTTTCTATAGAGTTTTTTAATCAATCCAAAACTTCCATCACACTTGAATTTAGTATGTCCAGGTATCATAAAATTTAGTTCAATGCTTTCATAATAACCGCAAATCACCAAATACAAGTAAAATCAAATAGTAGTGTTATTTTTATTTTGTCCACCAGCATTATCACAAGTAACCTTTAAATGCTTTTTGCCTTTATTCAATCTCTTAATTCCATCGAATACCAGGCTCGGTGTACCATTAGGACCTTTGCCGATAATTTCGTCTTCATCAAGAACGTAATTAATTTGTTCGCGTACTGCCTCATCTTGAATACCAAATAAATGCACTTTACGTGGACTAAGATAATACATCTTACTTACCTGTTGATCAGAATGGGGCACGTGAACATTTTGTGCTCAATCATAACTATAATGAGCAGTAGCATCAACGCTACAATAGCCTCGCCAACTTTACTTCTTGTTATAAAATGCTCATTTACCAATTTTCTCTGTTGTTCTGCTAATTTCGTATTTTTGTTGTAATAGTTTCTTTCTAACTAAATGTTCTTTGTACTTTCTTAGTAAATCTTTCGCTTCTTCTTCCTTACGAGCGTTATATTGTAAGCCGTTCCGAAAATGTTGACAAGTGTCACACAAATCAGTTCTGGGACTCATAATTTGAATATAAGGTGTTAATTGGTGCCATAACTTGCGGAATGCATCATATTTTAACAATTCAACGTGCTATCGTTTTCGAGACCTGCAATAAAATGACGATAGACCGATTTGTAACTAGTTTCAGCTGGTAAAAGTGTAAGCAATTGAGTAATGCGATTGACGTTTCTACCGGGACTTGGTAATCAGCGTAATTCTCGAGAAAATTCTTCACAACGGTAGCAACGGTTATACAGTATCAATGGTTATTTTGGTCTTCCATCGCGGCATTCATTTCATGTTACCATGAACGCGTGGTATTATCCTACATCTTAATGACGAACCATAGAAACATAGTCCATATTTAACGTTTAATTCGTATTTTAATGGTTCTGCATTTACGGACAGATTAATAATGAAAAGACTTCTTTCCATTAAAATAACAAGTCAAAGTCAAAACTTGTGGGCTTCAAGAAGAAATTATGACTTTGCATTTGTTCCTAATTGGGTGTTGCACAATATTTTGTGAACAAAGTATGATCAATCGTTCAATCCTCTTTGTACAAAAATAATGTTGTTTCATGAAAAATGGGCGTTGTATGTATTAACTAAGTCCCATACTTTGGGACCAGGCAAAGTTGCATTTAGGCGGTTCATGTTCTGTGAAATTTTCCATAAATTGAAGACAAGTGGTCAACCTTGATAAGTCAAACTCGGACAAATGTCTTCAATTTCTTTTCTTGCTATTGCTATTGAAAAACATTTGATAAGTTGGCTGCTCTACAGTGAAACTCCATAAATGCAAGGGCTTTATTATAGACAAAGTGGGGATCTTTGTTCCTGCAATGGACAAATCACCAAAACTTGCAAATTATTCTTTATTCTCTGCCAATACTCATAAAAATTTGATATCCAGCCAATTATGTTCCAAGTTAGGTAAAAAGAATGTATGAGAGAAACATATTAATATCACTATGTGTACTATTAAACTTTTCAAGTTTACAATAATATATTAATATGCTGTACTATACTTATTAACGTTGATTGCAGACTATTGTTCATACTAATGTTTTAGTTTAATCATTTCTCTTATACTAATGCTAATTTTAATATAATAGCCTTCAATGTAATATGTTCATGTTCTTATCAGCTGCTTCTGATATAATTTTTTTTTTTCATAATAAAGTTCATTCTGTGCATCAGCATGTCCTTGTTCAGCTGCTTTTTGAAACAATCTAACTACTTTTTATAGTAACTATCAAGATTATACTGTGCACCAGCATGCCCTTTTTCAGCAGCTTTTTGATACAATTCAACTACCTTTTCAGCATCTTTCTCTACTCCAATTCCATACTGATAGCATAGGCCAAGTCTATTCTGTGCATCAGCATACCCTAATTCAGTTGCTTTTTGATATAATTCAACTGCCTTCTTAGCATCTCTATCTACTCCAGTTCCATACACATAACACATGCCAAGGTTATACTGTGCACCAGCATGTCCTTGTTCAGCTGCTTTTTGATACAACTCAACTGCCCTTTGTTCATCATTTTCTACTCCAGTTCCACAATCATAACACATGCCAAGGTTATTCTGTGCACCAGCATGTCCTTGTTCAGCTGCCTTTTGATACAATTCAACTGCCTTCATGACATCTTTATCTACTCCAATTCCACATTGATAGCAATAACCAAGACTATACTGTGCAACAGCATTTCCTTGTTCAACTGCTTGTTTGTATAACTTAACAGCCTTTTTAACATTCTTTCTACCCCAATTCCACTTTCATCAAAATTATATTGCCCTTGTTTGCTGTTAATGATAACTGAATCAATATTATACCTTTGTCCTGTTCTTGGTAATAGCATTATAGTGTTTGGAATATAATCTTTTTTCATTTGATAATTAAGTATATCATAACGCAATTTTCTTGGCAATAAATCATCAAATAGAAAGCCTTTTCAGGTGACATATTGAAGAATCTTATGTGAGGTATACAATCTGCCATAATGTCTTTCACTGTGTTGATGTTGTGGGATGACCAATTGTCTATATTATTTCCAAGTTCTAGTTCAGGCACTTGTTTAGTGGCCCATTGCACAACTGACATCCAAATATCATCTTCTTCCATGCTGAGGTCATCATTCTTGAGAAGATTGATCAAGGTCTCCTTTGGTAACATTGCAAAATCATTTGATTTAAACACAAGATTTGGGTGTGAAACCATAATTTGATTGCAATAACCCAGAAGCCCTTTTAAAGGAGCAGTAGAGAGAGCATACTTATGAACTATGACAATATTCTGTTCAATCCATGCCTTTTGTTTTTCAATCAAATAGGCTTCGATTGCAAAGAAAAGATCAAGTAATGCAAACTTGCTAGCTCCATCCAGAAGACTAAGCCAACCTACACATTTGCATGAATCATAGAAAATTTGCCCAGTATAAATAAACCTATAAAATTTGTGTTGATATAATAAGCATGATATTTTGATACATATTTATATGGTTTAACATATGAAGTTTACCTAAGCAGAATTTCGAAAACATCAGGTGACACGTCTTCTAATGTCATAGCAGTCTTTTGAATCTCTTTAGACGTCTCTGTATTTCCGGTTAAGCTATTCTCAAAGAATGGGTTTCGCGTACACAATACTAACGCATGGGCGAGAAATATCTTGCTGTTTGGCTCCTTTCCAACATGAATTGAAATATCTGTATATTTGCCGCTTTTGTAAAGCTTCTCATAATCTGATAAAAGACTTGAGGACAAATCAACTATGATATTCATTTTTGTGTGGAGTTTAGAGAATAAATTACTTCTTCGAGCCCATTGAGGTGTGGAAAGTCAAGAAAGCTGTAGACGTTGAGGTAAGTTCTCTATTTATTATTATTGATCTGTGTGAACATCGTAATCTGCAACTAGTGCAGTAGTGTGGGATTAAATATAAATCCGGGATCTATATTTATATACGACATATAAAACTATAGTTATTAAATACGATAATTTAAAAATATATTTGGAATGGTATATTAATATATTAATATAGCTAAGAAAATAACAGGTGGGTGGTTTTATTGTTGTGGAAACCTTTGAATAACAACGACCATTGATAGTAACGTTTTTGTATTAGTATGGTCAACTCTGTTTATAAGGACCTTTATTAAATCTGTGTTGTAACCTCTTAACTTATAGCAATCAGTAGTGTTTCTTATTCTGGCCAGACACGGTCATTGGACATTTCTATTTTATAATTAGAACTTTATTAACACACTCTCCTCCAAGATTTTTGGTTGTGATAAGCATGTACAGTACATCCTTTCATTGAACATTAACATCTTTCGTGTCGCCATCACAGTTTTATTTCCATTGACAGTATTCTCGGATCGTGTGTGCTATCGCTAATATATAATAGCGGAAGTAGTGATAGCAGTACATACCACGGGGGAGCTGGGGGAAATGTTTTGAGATATTGTATGCGAAAATTTAATTCGCGAAATATAGTTCCAGCAGAACGACTCAATATCACTGAGACCAATACTTTTTTCGCGCATGAATATGTAATTACTCGTAGAATCAAGCTATTTTAGCACTTTTCATCCAACGCATTTTTACTACATTGGTGGCAAAGGTATCGTTATTTAATCATTATTGTATAGATGTTAGAGTAGACTAATAAATATAACGGCTTTTTTATTTACAACATTATATTTCTTAAGCGTGCACTTTCAACCTTAAATTTTCGAGTTTCTGATAAAATATTAGTACAATTATAGTTATTCTAACCAAGCTGTCTTCTTACGTGAAGTAACAATGTCTTTTTATGCAATCGGAAATTTCATAAAAATTGTCATTACAGTAACTATTTAAATAGTTCCTTTAATCAAAACATAATTGGAAAATGTTATGTGTCCTGTATGTTTGATTGTAAAGTAATATTCTGCATCGCGAAATAAAATCACATGGATAAAGTCCTGGCATGTCTAAATTTTATGGTAAAATCCAATAACTCAAAAACCAGGTGATGCTGTCTATTATACTTGTTATGACAGTTTATTGGAAATTGTTGTTGTAGATACTAGTCGTGCTTGATCTAATTGAAAAATCGTGTCTTCTATGTGTGCTGTCGTAATACTAATATTCCCGATTTGGAAGATCTCCACACAAATAGTGATGTCATGATATTTGAGAAGCTCGGTCATTCCTGGTGCACATAACTTCTGCCGCACATAAGGTAATTATGAATATGTCGCGCTTATTGATTTTAGTATACTATATTGATTGTTCATTTACTTATCCATTGTACATAGCATCAGTTTTATACGCTCGCCGTATTTACTTGAATCGATCCAACAATTTCATCATCATAATAAGTCGATAGTATTCGCGATTGCATAAACGTACGAGAGACGAAATATAACACCATGAATGCATATACGTGCATAACGGTTTGCTTAGAACCGATAACAAAAAGCGATCGATGGGTAGAGTGATGAATTATTTGATTCTTATGAGGTAAACACTCTAATTGATCAGTTATTATGCACGTGGACCGCGTGTTTTAATAGACGTTGTTATAACGATTGTGTTTATACTCAAAATAGATATCGGGAATTAACTTCGGATAATGTCCGGATTATTAAAATCACTTCAAGAATACGTTTGATAAAGATTTAGGTATGAGGTATTCTGAGTAGACTGCGACCTGCAATGCCTGATTCAGCTGATCCTAACAAGCGTCCAGCAGGATTTTTGTTTATGGGTTCATGGCGTCTATTGCAATAGACGAGGAGAAGCAGCTCCTTCAACAATATCGAAAATTTCATGGATACATAACATCTACTGCGATGACTATATAAGACAGCCGGAATACGATCTTCTACACGAATGGAAAGCCTTATTACAATTCGAGAGGAGAGTTCAATTAATTATGTTTGGTGATCAGGGGAACTTTGAAAAAGTATCGGAAAACTGTAAATTAGTTTGTCAATACAAGGAAAACCTCGTTATAAGAAACGCTCGATAAAAGAGATTGAGCACATGGAGTGTTAAAAAAGATTCCCGATAATCAAATACAATAAATCAGTCACGATATAAGAAATTACCCGATATAAAAGCTGCATTCGACAAAAAAAAGCCTGCATTCCTGGTAGAATGAATCCTACAATGGACATTGCAATCTTGTAATGCAGAAAACAAACTGTTCTGGAGGACAGTGCAATAGCTTTGCTGAACAATTATGAAAGTCTATAATTAATGGCGTCTCTGTCATAGGACGTTCATAAATCATGAGAATTTGGTGGTCCGATCCACGGCTTTTCTTACAACGGGGATTTTACCAATAACACTGTCGATCCATTTATTGTTAACTGTTCAATGACGCGATGAGATGAGACACGCGTATTTGTTTACTTGGGATGATGCATCTTTAGTAAATATTGTCAGTTGTATGCATTATACCGTATGAGTGATTATATTTTTCCGATTGTGTGGTGCCCAGGATTGTCTTGGGATGGTGCATCTTTAGTAAATATTGACAGTTGTGTGCATTATATACCGTATGAGTGATTATATTTTTCCGATTGTGTGGCGCCCAGGATTGTCTGGGCGGGCCACGCCCTAATTCAATAACTGTAAGCCATCTTTTTCTTTAGAAATATTCCCTAATACCTCCCAATATGAGTGGGTATGTTCAATTAACTTCCGTATTTGCTAGATACTCTTCAATTTCGTATAAACCCAACCTGGGCGTAACAAGACAGTGTTCTATATTATCGAATAAGTATATTAATGTAAAATGACAAGACATTGCAATATAAACAAGAGATATGACTAATGATACGTACGTATAACGCGGCCAAATATAAATATTTATTATTTGCAATACAAACAAAATTTCTGAATCACATCAGTGTCACATGATCTGCTCGAGTATTGTATACATTAACTCGATCCGTAATATGTGAAAATTCGCTCGCCATCTTTTACAAATTGCTTTCAGATGATCGGTAGTCTGGTAGAGATCATTATTCAACATCCACTGACTCCAATATTAGTGGTTAAGTATTAAAGAAACTGGCGATTTGCAGAAAAACTATTACATATTGTATTGGTTGTGAGAAGCCGCTTGTAGAAATCCACTTCAGATATTACTTCAATGCTTGCAGTACAATGATGCTAGTATTTTTCAGGATCCAAGTCTGTCGAGCATAAGCAGAATTGTTGCTATATAGTTCAGTAGTTGGAGATTTCGGTATTTGTTGATAAAACATAAATTCTGATGCTAACGATTAACTTACCGTAATATGCACGTTTGTTACAACATAATTTCAAATTGAAATGTCCGAGCCAAAGTGCTTTACGCTTGGCTTGTTTAATCACAACTAGCATTTATAGTACTTGTATGGATGGGCAGATACCATATTCCAACCTATGATGTAACTGAATATTACATTGTAAAAGCAGATTCTAGAATTGATTAAAGTTCATGCATGTTGCAAAACGACACGAGTCTCGCATGTTTAAAATAAATATATATAAAAATTATTGCCTGCAAAGTTTCCGAACTGAATTTAGCAACCTTCACGTGCATAGATCACCCAAATCTGAATATTTTTAGGGGTTGCATCAAACTTCGAAAATTCCCAAACCCCTACTCGGATTCTCAAACAATACAGATGTCTTCTCCTTCAGACGACGATGGTACTCTCGATCAGTCTACCAATAATATTTATGTCCATGTATGGATCCTGAAAGGCCGACGAATATGGCGCAGAAAGGTAATTCTGACATGGTATGTATCGGAGATCATATAAACACAACACGTGCTCTCTCTGATTTGTCATGATAACGACCCGTTAACCCAATTGCTTTACAGAAGACGTCATGATGGCCTCAACTCGCCGATCCTCTCCAACATAAAGTCGATGCAAATAGACATCTCGTATATCACAGTTTCTGTGCTATCGAAGATCACGAAGTTCCCGTATTTAATCGGTTTAATTTGAACATAAATGGAATCATCCCGTGTCGAAAACGGTGCCAGCTAGCTACATTTGATATTACCCATTCAACTTTTGCGGATACACAAAGTCGGATAATTGAGTGAAAAGAGACTTGGAGACGAGCATTGTAAATTACGGCTTGTCGATTCGACACAACCTAACCATATGGTATTAGCATTGAAACATGCTATTCAAAAACGGGTTTGCGGAATAAGCGTCGTGTAAATGATAAATAACAAATAGTTGTAGTTCCGTGAATGAACATTACTATTGACCGATATTGACATATCTTTAATAACAAGTAAGTTGGATTCGAACCAACATAAAACTGTTTCCCGCAACAATAGCACATTATTAATAGTTGATGGCGTGAGAATTCGATAATGCTATTTATATTATCGCTATAATCGTTATTAACCATCAATGTTCGTCTGGGTTTTTATAGTTGCTTGGCCAAATTTCCTTTGGAAGACATATATATAGTAAACTTAAAAGGGCAATTTGCCAAGAGGCGATAAACAAAATCTTACCAAATATTACCGTGCTAATCAATTCATATTCCGCATGCTAAACTTTGGTGAGTCATTCGAGTTAACCCGATATATCTAGTTGGTCGAATTATGTGATTTTTATTCTTGACACGGTTTTGTTGATCGTCCTCTTTTGGTTTTTGTGTTGATACATGTTTGGTCTGACAACTGTTGGATGGGTTTGCCCGCATATTTGCATAGGATTGATTCTCTCTTCTTTCAACGGTAATGTATATTACGTAGGTGACCGTGTCCATTTATCTGTAGAAGGTGGTGCGTTCTATTAGAAGTCTGTGAAAGTTGTGTAATGTAATGTCATGTGGACACCAAACAACACTGATCAACACCCTTAATTGTTCCATCTCTTCTTTGTTCTGTAATGAAGTTTAAGCATGTCCAAACCAAAACTCTCCCTTTCGACTTATAAGTGCAAACTTAACATTGACATGGGACTGATATAGTGCATCAACATTATGTACGGTCATCCTTTCTAAAACAATTGCAACACTGTTCGTGAGAATGCAGCTTGCGTCATATAACCTTTATATTTTGTTCTACTGTGGGGACAGCAAATAATTGAATCCTAAACATTACACAGACATAAAAGGTAAATTAATGTAGACAATCACAATATATTCCGTATTTTACGTACATATTATTAATATTTCTCTTTTTTAACTTTATTGTGCATGGTACACGAATATATTTTGTCTCGCTTAAACTATTTTCTTAGATCTTTAAAAAGGGTCAAATCCCCCTCGATGACTTTGTCCTTTGTCCTCTCGTTTGTCTATTCAGATCGTATATTGGAGACGGACATTTTTGGGGCTTCCCACCAGTAAAGAACCCAGCCTCACGCCACAAACAGGTCTCATTAACCCTCGCATCGCACAAATCAACCCAAAACGGTTTCATATTCCCCGCCCCCCGCACACCATACAAAAATTCCAACCTGGATAAGCGAACAGCTACACTCGTTTTTACACTCCCACCACCTACTTGTATTTATTCACGTACGCTCCCCTCTTCCCGCAAAATGTCTAAAACATTATTGCCCACACACTACCAAATCCCCCACTCTAATAAAAAACTACATGACCGTGTCTGGCGAACAAAGAAATTTCGCATTCTTTCGGCAACTCTCTTGATATTTCTTTGTTCGCTATGGGCGGTTGCAAGCTTCAGCGGCACGCATTTCAATTTCGACACATTGCGGCCGTATCGAAATAATGCTGCCGCAATGGCTGCTGTCAGCGCGCTTGGGGAAGGTGGCGAAGAAGGAATGCAGGCACTCGAAGTGCAGACACACGAATTCGTGTATGGGAAGGGACATCACTTTGGAATTTACGACATGTTCGTCGACGAGGAAGAAGATTACGATTACGAATGGGGATTCTGGGATTCTGGTCGTGGGAAGGCAAAGAGTGAGGACAAGAATCTGGACAAGGCCAGCGAAAGTGTCGAGAATAAGAAAGAGAGCGAGAATGACAAGGACAATGACGAGAATGACAAGGACAATGCCGAGAACGATAATGAAACGAAAGAAACAAGTATAGAGAACGAGATACAGGACATTATCGACAAACATAAAATTGTAATATTTAGCAAGACATACTGTTCGTAAGTAATTGTGTGTGGTAATGGGCTTCGGGAGGTGGGGAGTGTAAACTATAGAGGCAATTCGTCTGTCCGGATTGACAAGTACACCAATTAACTTGTTTCGTTATAATCAAACAGATACTCTCGAAGAGCCAAGCATGTACTATCTCAATATTTCATCTCACCCCGTCCTCACATAATGGAAGTTGATCTCGAAGGTGACTTGTCATTCACATCGCACGTTACGTCATCGCTGGCTTTCTGATCACTAATTTGTCCTGTGTAATACTCCTTGTAGATAAACCCAATGAAATAGCATCATTTCTCAAGAACGTCTCTTCTCGTAGTACATTTCCCAACATCTTTGTGTCTGGCCATTCGATTGGTGGCAGCGATGAATTGGCTGAGATGCATGCCGATGGAAGTCTAAAAGAACTTTTAAAGAAGGCAGGAGTACTCGTCGATGATGATAAGCCTGTTTCTGCGTAATTTTTAGAATGAGAAAAAGCTAGACATGATTACGGTTGTGTATTATTATTACACATTGATGAGAATCATATATGCCGACCGAACGAACGCTTGCCCGATGTAAATCAAAAGTTGGGGTCACAAAGTCTGATGACAATAGTTTATACGCTTTATGCCTGTTTATGAATTTAATCTTTTTGAAGATGTCTACTTCAATACTCTTGTAAAATAACAGTATTTAATTGAATTCAAAAAAAATCAAACGATGTACGTTTGTTTGTCAATAATTCTAAGATTTTCCAAACACCCCATCTTTCCGCCTTCCGCACCTGCCCCCTCCAACACTTCCTGCCTAACACATGTAATTTCTCATCTCCCTTTTTTACAAAGAATAAAAAGGAAAAAACAAACTTTTGATTAGTAATTTGAGAATATTCTTGATTTCTAAGCAGAAAAACGAGAGAGAGCAATATGACAAGTCCAAGTCTCGTGGTTTCACAATATGTAACATCGGAGTCACACGTTGGAGTTGCATAAATGCTTGGGGAAGGCGGGGTTGTGTGGAAGCTAAGATGTATATATGTATGCAAGTAAAGTGATCGAACAACCCCAAGCTGCATAATGGAAGGGATCATTGCAGTTTGATTGTCAAATGAAGTAGATCTCTTGTCATTGGATCGGGAGTGGGGGGTAAACCATAATTCAGCGGCAGATGATTCGTGCAAGCATGTCTTTCTTATTTTTAACGTTCGGTCTCGATCTCACTTCCCCGCCCCGATGAATAAGAGATGAACACAGGTTTAAGTTATCGTGATCAACCTAACGTTCGGATCGGTTAACTATAATTAATGATTCATGTAAGGTGTATATTTTAAGATGGGGGGTGTAATTTAATATATTGTTTGAGATGTCGTTCAATAGAAGGAACAATCCGAGCTTGAGTTTCCTTTTCACTTGTTTTTGCGCATTATTTTATTTCCGTATTTTCTCCCTTTTTTTTTTTTTTTTTTAATTTGCAGATTACAATCAAACACTATGTTTGATAATATGATCAATCATGCATATTTTTATCAAATATGTAACTAGATGAGACAAAAAAAGAGGCTGTATCGTATCGCCGTAGTTTGTTTTTTTTTTAAAATTATTGCTGCAAATGCATTACATCTGCCGATTTGCAGTTTCTTTTATCTATACCCTTCTCCTGACCAATTTTATCTAACTTCAAATACCGTACGATGTGTGGTTGTGTATTATATACAAACTGATCAGTTTCAGTAATTGGATCGAATAATCCGTTTATCCCGCCCGGCTGGATAATATAAGTCACATTGTGAGATCTATCACTGGTATTGGACTGGGATCTTTGTTGGAGTCATTAGCATTTTTGTTATCCGCACGAATTTTACGTTTGCGGTACGGAGATAATCCAAACGATGTCGGAGTGCCGATTATCGGGTACTCCCATTGCTTTGACGTATCATTTACTGCCGACACCACTCTGTCAGATGGCTCGGACGTGGTCGTTGGATATTTGACAATGGTTTTATGTTTTTGCGCTGTTGGATTCGTCGTATTCGCTGATGCTTGCGATGAAGACGATTGTTCTCCTAGTTTGAGATCTTGCAAATGTGTTTCCACTCTCACTGACGGTTCGTGTCGTCGCTGTTCCCCACACGTCGCTTCTTTACGTGACTACGTGTTGTAATGAGCATATTGTCAGAAACAAATGCAATCAAAACAATTCAGATGAGAAATGATCGATTTATTATTACCTTTTCGACTCCTGTAGATATTCCACTACCGGCATCATTTCCGACTATCGTCTGCGGTGATGTCTCACTCTGAATCCCACGGTCCATATTATTAACCCCCCCACATAACACAAACACTGTGTTAGGACTCCAAAAGTAGCCCTCTTTATTGAGAGGAGCGCAAGTAATTGCGTTTCTAGGCAAGCCCACGGCGGCGGCAGCCGCCGCGGCTTTGCTTTTCTGCCTGTATATTCGTTTAGTTTTAGGCGAATTACTTGGAGGAATATCCCCAGTCACGATTTGCTCATAACCACCCACCGTCATAGAATCATTATTATTCATTATGAGTGTGGCAGTCTCATCGCATTTATTTGCAATGAGATTGTCACACTCTTTCCACGACGACATGACGGCGGGTTGGTAATTGGATATAATCTGAAGATAATTTCATGATTTATATTAATATGTATTATAATTGTATATACATACAAGTAAAGACAAACGAGTTATGCGATTTCAATACCATGTCCTATATCCTGCGTCTCCTCTGTGAGCGAGAGACGGATGCGACTGAGGGGGGGGGGAGTTCCTGCTAGATAGATTAGGGTTAGGGTTAGGGTTAGGGTTAATATTTAGTGTTTTGTTTAGTAATGTGTTCAAGGTGGAAAACGAGAGCGAACAGATAATATACACCAGGCGTTATATGTAACATCTTATAAAACGTATTATGAAACATGTATTGCATGAAAAGACAGATTTATTGTGTGCAACTTTTAACAATGATTAAAACTGCAGCAGACCTTTGCTTATAGCGTAAGGTTTTGAAAACAAAATTTATTTAGACTCACCTCTGTAGATAAATAATTCTATGGTGATAATAAAAGAAGAAGATGGTTTTTTTAAAAGAGTGAAGAAGAAGAGAGCAAGTGTCGAACATCGGGTGGGATAGGGAGTTTTTTAATCCCCTAATAATCGGTTGCCATTGGTCGAATTTGATATGAATCACCAATGTTTATCTTTCTATAGAGATAAGATAATTAATAGTAATATCTTATACCCGGCCCGGAAAAAATGGGCTTAGCATAGATAAAAGCAATTTATTTGATGTATGCTAAAAAAAAGAGACTTTCATATGCAATCAGGCATCGTTCCTGTTTACATTATTTCAATTTCCTATATACTTACACGTTCGTCAATGGTAACTTTTTAACTATACTTTCTATTGCGAAGAGAACAAGGAATAAATAAAGACTTTCTTCAACAATTTAAAGAAAAAACTAGATTCTACGCATACCAAGAAACTTTGTCTTCAACTTGTCGAAATTATGCTCGAGATGTTAGATGGGTTTCTTAGAGATGGAAATGAGAGATAAAGAAAGTACAGATATAGTCTTTAGGATAGGCGATGCGATGGATGCGATAACTGCGATAATTGCGATAATTGCGATGGCCGTAATAATCTCTTACTTCATTATGATGCCAGCATTTTCAATCACGCACAGACAAGTTCTTTGTTATTAGAAATGCTATTAAAAAGTACAATAAGAAAACAAAGAAAGGAATGATGTTTTCGTTCAATGAATCGTTTAAATTTTACTTCCGGGAGTACGTAACACCGCGAAAATGCTGCACCTTCGAAAAGGGGAGAAAAGATCCGCTATCATCGTTTTTGCTGTTCATATACAGAAAGAAACTCCACTTTAAATTTACACAGTGATCTTATTTATTCTCATTGGCTGCGTGTCCATCAAATGTTTGGGCCCCGGCCGTAACTTTTTTCCCATCCGATGATGGACTTCAGAGCAGCAAATACCTCAATTGTTTCTGTCTCGCCCAAACTTGCATATTTTTGCGTCTACAACCCCTCCCTTGGGACTACTGAGGAGACGCAAGACAAGCAAGTTTTGTTTTATGCTGCACATGATGAAGTTCCAATCGATGTACAAGTTCGACAGACTGGTCTAGCTCAGGCACTTGTAAACTTTACAAAGTATACTTTCCATTATTGAAATAACAATATCCGTCTTTAGGAGCGATCGATACCGGTTATTTGCTATCCACCATGCTTATCTTACTTTCATCAAACCTGTAGAGTGTTTTCCCTCTCTAAACCATGTGAAAATGTACATACTCAGAAGAACAGGCTTGCGTTTCTGGAGCCCGAACCAGGGTATTGGATTCATATTGTAAAGTTTATTTACTGATGACATCGTTACGGTTCGCATGTCAATTATAAAATCGTTGTTGTTGACTGAAAATGGCGTTGGAATTAGTCTGTGCATTTAGGTTATCTCCAGAAAATGGTAAAAACCAAAGATGGCAAGATCAAACCGATTTTCGAGTATCTCGACGAGAATTTGCACGATTCGGAAATAAGAAAAATGCTCGAGCTCGGGTATGAGTTGTTTCGGGTATGTATGCGATTTCTGCGTCGAGGATAAAAACAAGCAAATCTTATATATTCGGATCCTTGATATCACCGCAAAAGTTGCTCCCATCTTGCTGATTCTATCTGATTTTGTCAACTTTAGTTATTCAATGGAACATTTAGCAGCATTGTGAAGAATTCAGGAATATCAGGCTTGAAGTCAAAACTGTCGGAATTCTACGGGACTTGGGTATTTGAATGGGATTGGGAAAAGACCGAATTAACCAAGATCATCGATGGTGATATTCTATTCCAGCTACTAATTTCCGTCTCTATTAAATTTTATGCTGTTTCTACTACTAAACTGTTTTTCTTTATTCAGGAATGTATTATCTTCCACTTCCTGGTTCACCGCATACTTGCGTCACGTCGCTCGTAACGGCATTAGAAAAAGATTACGACATGATCTCCAATACTTTTGTTTTATGGAATAATAAACTTGTATATGGAGGTACCAATTTGGCAATGAGCGATGCGAAGAATATCTATACCCATCTGATACGACTTTCAAAAGAAAGAGAGGCTGCAGAGAAGCAAATGGAGGAAGAAAAAAGAAAGAAAGCAAAGGAAAGCGATAAGGTTGATATTTACAGGATCCCCAATATCAGCATAAATAATTGCTATACAAGTAATACTCATCACTTGTTATAAAGCTTATTATTTCATCATGAGCAATATATTTTTCTACTCCAAGTCTTTCTCATACCTATTTCTAAAAAAAACAACAAAAACAAACAAACAATATACAGTTATACATACCAACGTTTAGAGGCCTAACACGAAATCTATCCGGAAGTAATCTATTCTCATATTTCACAACAGGATTCTCACAAAATACAAACACTGAGAACACAACTAAAGACGCCGCTTCATCAGATTCAACTACAGTATCTGCTCTTGCTGCGAATTTTCTGACCGGAGTACCCGTCGATTCCGAAGAAAATGGTACCAGCCCTCTAACTGTTCATCTTCATAAAGTCGGTTCGCAAGTCGGCAAGAACGTTGCGAAGGAGGAGAACGTTGAACATTATCTTGTTGCTTATAAGGTACATTATGATGGATCTTACTGTTATGCTTTCTCTTATTCGCTTTTGAGTTTCTGCAAGTCTCACCCGTCAGATTTGGTTTACTTTTTTGCACGTATAGCATGATTCGCTTATAGTCGGTTTTCTAATACCCAGTAGCAAACCGTCAATGTCCACTAACATCCGAAGCTTGGGTTTCTATCAAGCCCTCGATGATTATCTATCTACACATATCGAAGGCATAAGCAATCTTCTGAAAGAAGGCAATGATCATTCGAGGAAAACTGGGTATGTCAGAGGGTTAGTGGGTACATTTAATAACGTAAATTGTGGTTTCCCTCATGAAATTTGCAAAAGGCAAGTTCCCTGACGTGGGCTGGAAAATCATCTCCTCCATGTTTTAGAGCGGATGTAGATAAAGAATATCGATACTTGTTTTGTAACAAGTTAACCTTGGCCGTAAGATCGTCCATTTATTCGCCGGCTGGCAAAGGCCTTGCCATCAATACGGAGATGGCGCATGTTCTATGTAACCTGCACGAAGATATGGAAAAGTCCGTACAATGGCATCAAGATTTGTGTTAGAGTTATGGCTTTTTTGTATATTTAATATTGCCCATGTTTATTATTGGTATCTGGTGTATTTTTCGAAACAGGTATCAAAATTTAACAGAAATCTATACACGATCGTCGAATAACTTTTGGGTAGTTGGCAAGAGACACGATGGCCGCGAATTGTACGTAATAGTCGAGAAGAAAGATGCAAAGTTGGCAGAAGTTGAAGGTATAGGGAAAAAAACCAAAACGAATAGCCTTTTGAATGGTTAGAGTCGTCGTAACTCGTCTAATACATTGATACTATCGCTTTCGTAGAGGATGTAAGAAGACTAACAGCCTTGTATTTCTCTGGTATATTTATGGATTGACTCGTACAAGAATCGTACTGACTGGTTATTGATAAAATTAACATGCCCTATTAATGCTCGGCGGAGAAACATATTAGAATTCGATAATATATGCTATCCCTTTTAAGTATTTCAGTCAATAAGCCCCGCAAATTAAAAATCATTTCCGTTAAGGTTCTTGTTTGTGGTACAACTTTATTGAAACTGGGTGTCCTCGGCTTTGGATACGTTTAATTTAAATTCCTTGTGTAAATGGGAGTGGTTATTAATATCTTCATGGAACACAAAGTCATAGACCGCATTTCCCGTCGTCGTCTTTGATCAGAATGTTACAACGACACCCAGTATTCGTGCAACTCTTTCGGGTTCGAGCGTCACATGTGTACCACATGTATATTATCTGTAACTCACCAATCTTGCAAGCTTTGCCATTCACCTATCTTCTAAACTTCCTTTGCAGGTTCCCTTTCCTTTCTATTTTACATTCATTTTACTCATTGCCTTTAACAATAGGCAATAATCCCTTCAAACACACTCGAAAACCTGTCTTCCCTTTCGTACCACCAAGTCGCCCGTCCAAAATTTCGCCTTCATAAAGTGGGAAGAAGAGCTTACAATACATGCCGATATAAATGATAAATTAACATGTCTGTTCCGTCACAAACAAGATCATATTCCGCTAGCGATATCCGTAAAAATACAATACCAGATGAACATAGTATGGAAACTTTATTACAGCAGGCCATCAATGAGCGTAATTTTCTACGACAGCAAAACGATCAATTATGGAAGATAATTGAGAAGCAAAAGACCGTTATTAACAACCTTCAGAGGGATAACCAGAAACTCGTATATGAGAGAGATCGACGCCATTCCAAGCCCAATGCTCAAAACCGACCAGAATCTATTCAAGAAGATCCAAAGAGGATGAGTGAAGTTACTCTGGTTAATAACGAAATCGGCATGGTAACTGCCCAAGACAAAGGTATAGCCGAAAGTCCAACTACATACAATTCAAATTCAATCAATCAATTGAATTCTCCAACGGTTGCGTCGAATTCTGACCGGGGCCCGCAAGCTAGAGACGAGAATGTTCAGCAACATCCCGAACCGCAACAACCATTCCAACAACCATCACAGTTACCAACGGAAACGTCGGTAAAATTATCTGAACAAAGCCTCCTCGATAAGCAAGACAGTCCCAAATCTGAAAGCGAGCAGCAAGATAAGCCGCAATCTCAAAATGCCAGTGACCAAATGGATCCTGTTACGAGCTCATCACCAGTTTTGCCTCAAATCGACAATAGCCAAGATGATAAAACTGTCGCCGACACTCGTCAGCCTGAGGACATCAAAGACAATGAAGCAACCCGACAATTGTCCGATGATGTTGTTCAACGGGAATTAGAGACCGAACAAGAATCCACTTTGCAGATTAACTTGCAAGTGGATGTTTCTAACGGGAAACCAATACCTTCACCAGAATCACCAGTTATTATCGATTTCAGTAAAGATAAAGAAACAGAGCATAGAATGTCTAAACCTTTAAATGCTCGTCCATTAATAAAACAATTAGATACGTTAAAGAAGGACCGCAGACACAGCAGGGTACCACCACGTAAAGATTTAGAACGCGCAGATTCGCCTTCTGATAGTTTGCCACCAACTATAAAAGTATATAGCTTGCCTTCATCACCCAAGATTATGAACGTCATAGAAAACAAGCACATGTATGATCATTCACGAACAAGCAGCGTACCATTGGCCTCAACATATCCGCGGGAAAATGAAACTCAATTACCGAAAATCAACACCATAACAGTGGGATCTCGAGAATCAAAGTCTACTAGTCAAATATCAACCGTTGAAAGACCTCAACATGAAAAATCTGCTCATATGCTTGCACACGCCAACAGTGACTCCAACCTTACAGCACCAGTCCAGAAAACGATCAAAACGCACAAATCGGTTGATTCCATGTCGGAAACTCGATCTCGACAGCAACAGCGAATGTCGATGATGCCGCCCCGATCAGAATCAACCGGAACGATTAAGCCCGTAATGAGACATGGGCCAACGATAGCTGATGATAGAGTTTTGGACCCTAATGCTGGACGAACGTCATTGTCCGTTCCAACACCAACACCAAGACGGAATCGTAATAGTTTTGTTATGACTTCCAACGAATATAAAGTTCCAGATAATATAAACACAGAAATTCAAAATCCCCAGGCAATTAATCAAATGCCGCAGAAAAGCCTAAACATTAATACTCTTGTAGATTCCCATATACAGAACACACAACAGCCGGATAGACAATCATATTCTTCAAGATCATCTGTAATTCAGTCACAGCAGATCAACCAAACGATTACCAACGAACCCCTTCCCATGGCTATCCCGCAAATGCAAATTAATCAAAAGCCTGTTCTGCAAACAGCCTCTGAAACCTCAAATATGGATCTAGATGATCTCTCTGAAATTACCGTCAAAGTAGTCGGGAGTACCATTCGAACTAACGAGAAAGGCAAGGAAGTACTTATGTTCTTGGTCGCAATTGAGCGAGCAGCTACTGACGGAGAGTTATGGCGGGTCGCCAAGCTATATTCGGATTTCTTGGCGTTAGACTTGAAGGTGTGTACACTTTACATTTCTGTAAAAAATAAAGTAAAGCGGCTTGAGGAGTGAAACGTTCTGACTAGTTTATTTACAGTTGAAACAGCGACAAAAAGAAAACTTTGCAAGCAAGAACGCTAAACTACCCGATAAGAATCTTTTTTCAAACAATGCCCCCAGCAAAGTTGATCAGCGAAAGGTGTGGTAATCACATAACAAGTATTTTTTTTTTGTCTATGGATGATAATAAATATGCTTACCCCAATCATTTATTTTAGCTCGCGCTTGAGAAATATTTGCAACACGTGATTTCACTTAAATGGGATGATGATCAAGATCTACGTGAATTTCTCAAATCAAATGTAATCGAACAATATACGACCGAAAATCAGGTACAATAACCATTCACATAACATTTGGTTATTTAATATTCTATTCAAGCATCATCTTATTTTGATATTCTATTGCTAGCCTGGTTACAAGGAAGGTTACTTGACAAAACGGGGGAAAAGTTTTGGCAAATGGAAAACACGATACTTTGTTATCAAAAAACCACTTTTGGAATATTATGAATCGGTAAGGTTTGCGCAGCATTATCAGATCGATATCGACAAAACATCCAGCTTATTGACAAATTGTTTTACATTGAAATAAACAGAAAGATGGCAACCACCTTGGTTCAATCCGCTTGGCCAATGCCCAGATTGGTCGACAACAGAACAAAAATCTCACGGATCCAGAAGCACCAGGAAGCGAAAATGCGTATCGGCACGCATTCTTAATAATGGAACAGAAAGGCGGTTTAAAAGGACCTGTTAAGCATATTCTATGTGCTGAAAGTGACGCAGAGCGTGACGAATGGGTTGAGACCCTACTTCAGCATGTAGGAGTAGAGGAAGAAACTCAAGAACGCAAAAAGGACAAGTCCGGAAAGGAAGCAAAGAAGAAATTGAGCGTTGTCAAATTAAACGCTCAAATAATGGAATTTGCTATGCAACAAG
This sequence comes from Paraglomus brasilianum, assembly GCA_910592345.1. NCBI lineage: Eukaryota > Fungi > Glomeromycota > Glomeromycetes > Paraglomerales > Paraglomeraceae > Paraglomus > Paraglomus brasilianum. The sequence continues at coordinate 29,285 of CAJVPI010000191.1, forward strand.
CGCAAACGGAAATACATAATGAAAGGGCCCCTTATCAACGTCATGGAACGAGCGAATCGGTCACCTCTAACTTTAGTTCAGCATCTATTACTTATGATCAAACATCTCCGCTCTCGGCATCTCCACATTCAGCCTCTCCGCTCTCGACGTCTCCCAATACTCAAATACTTTCTTCAAATAACCTCCCAGCCAATTCTCAAAACGAAAATAACTTGCATCTCGGGCAATCTCTTCGTGATAGACCACGCAGTCACACACCTGAGAATAAGGATTCGCAGTTGCAAGAAAACTATAATCTACAAGCATATCAGTCATATACCCAAACTCTTAGAGAACCTAATATAAATCTTAATGCCGGATCGTTCCGTAAATCATTGGATGATCCTGACAAAAAGGACCGAAAGGGGGTTCGCATGACTTTCTTTGGAAAGAGTATGTTCGGCTACGGAAGTAAAGAGGAGAAAAAGAAGAGTATTTCAGCATATTCGGGGGCTCCTAAAATCGTGTTTGGGGTGTCTTTAGACCAGGCTATTGCTGTTGCAAGAATAAAAGAAGGGTATGAATTACCAGCGATTGTGTATAGATGTATAGGATATTTAGATGCTCAAAATGCTGCGTACGAGGAAGGAATTTACCGACTGAGCGGATCATCCAATACCATCAAATTGTTGAAGGAGCGATTTAATGCTGAAGGTGATATCGATTTATTGGCCGAGGGGAATCAATATGATGTACATGTTATTTCTGGTCTACTTAAAATGTATTTGCGAGAGCTACCTACTCCTGTACTGACTCGGGAATTGCATCCTGAGTTTGTTCGTGTCGTTGGTAAATAGTTTTAACCTTTTTGTTATCTAAGACCTTATGTTTTTTTAACGAGTTAACCGTTGACGATGGGTTTTATCGTTTTTAGATCTTCTTGATCGCCGAGAACGAATCAACGAACTTGGTAGGCTCGTATCAGCTCTCCCAATTCCAAACTATACTCTGCTACGCACATTAATTGCCCATCTCATTCACGTTGTACAAAACTCGGATATCAACAAGATGACGGCACGAAATATCGGAATTGTCTTCTCACCTACTTTGGGCATACCCGCTGGAGTATTTAATCTCTTTATGGCAGAATTCGACTATATATTCTTTACAACTTCTGATGGGTTAGCGGCACCACGAACTATCGAGCAAGAGCCGGCTGCCGTCGAGTCAGATCGACTAGACGCACCCCATCAGCCACTCGATGAGAGCGCGAATTCTACTAATGAACCATTATTACCGACACCACGTTACAAAGACATCCGCGAAGAACTAGGCGGTAGAAGTAACCGCAACAGCGTACACTATATGGACAACGTACCTGAAGCATTAGTTGGACTGGAAAAGAAAATTACAGAGAAAGTTATTGCAACAGTTGTTGGTGATGACGAGGTAAACGACCTCGATCTTGTGGCAGAGGAAGAGGAGGATATGTACCAAGACTCGGTTGACGAGGTTTCTGCACCCCAACTACTTGCGCAATTTCCAACACCGCCAATTCAAGACACACGATCTGCTCCACAGTCTCCACTAACAACTTCTCAACATCCGCTTCTCCCGCGATCCAATTCTGTACCTGTAAGCTCGCACGCAGGGCCATCACATATGCCACCACAACAAACTCCTTCACCTAACGACGAATTCATTGCATCACAAGATGATATGGTGGGAGACATGGTAACGGGAAAGAAACGGAGACTAACTGTAAGGAATTATACATCACAAGACTCAATGTTTGAAGTATATGAACAACACAGACAGGTAGCAGAAGAATTTGCAGTTCTTGCCGAAATCGGAAAGAATAATGTAGTTGCTGGTGGTCAGTAGGAATCCTCGCCGAGTGGAGGAAATGGTTATTATTGTCGTATAGTATTCTGTATTGTATATCTAGTTATTCTACCTTTTTTTATCAATCCTGTTTTACTATATAATACCGTTCATTTGTCGATTACATGGGTTAATATTTTAGAGAAAACGCCATAGGGCGGTTGTAAAAATAGCTTATTAATATAAGATAATTTCATCAATGGTTGCTTAATAAAGTGCGTGTAAATTTCATTAGTCCTATAATTTATCGTTGTTCCATGCACGTCATACATATATGTGCAGATCTCACGTTACAAAAATGTTCATACATTTTCGTCGTTATCATGTTGATAAAAACTCTTCCACGTTCAAGTATTCGACATGTCGACTAACCCAACAGTAACACTGTAAGTATGTTCAATGCATTAAGCTTGTCTTTTATGGTGAACATTCTTTTACAATAAAATAACTTGGCTTACGAGAAAAGAACCACTGGCTTCAAAGATATCCTCTAAGTAGGTCACAATTCATTTAGGCTCTCTGGGGGTGTGCTGACTCCTGTAGTGATGAATTAGTTTATGATCAGCTTTTTTAATAGCTCGATTTACTTTGCTATCATCAACTTTTACCCCTCAGTAAATTATACATTCGGTACAAAAGAAGCACAGCCCGAAGAAGATCCAAGCGTAGCAGCACGCTTGCAGAGGCTTCAAAACGATTATGAAACAAGCGGAATGCGTAGGACTGTGGAGGGAGTCCTGGTCGTGCATGAACATAATCATCCGCATGTTTTAATGCTGCAGATTGCGAATAGTTTCTTCAAATTGTAAGGAATTAATGGAGTGGGTTTCAAAAAAACAGTGAACGATTGTTAAACGGAGGAAGATGGGAAGTAAAAAGAAACATCGGTGATGCTAGTGTTTAGACAACTCTATATAGCCTTTGATCAATTATTTACAACAACAAATATTTATCAAGTGCGAATTATTTATTTATCCTTTCGTAATTATTCTCACGCTAACTTAATGATTTCTGTTTGCTTAGGCCTGGTGATTATCTTCGACCAGGTGAAGATGAAATTGAAGGCCTTAAAGCAAGACTAGACGAACGGCTTGCTCCCGTTGACAAAGACAAGGCGTCCTCTAATGATCATAATTCAGACTGGGAAATCGGGGAATGCTTAGCCGTCTGGTGGAGACCTAATTTCGAGACGTTTATGGTAAGTATGTTGTAACTTGTTCACATGCGAACGCTATAAAGAATAACTCTTGTCTGATTAAGGTGAATCTGGCACAATTTCATATATATAACCTGTATTCTCATTTGCAACATAGTATCCGTATATTCCAGCACACGTGACAAAACCAAAAGAGCAAAAGAAAATCTTCTTGGTGAATTTACCTGAGAAGAGTAAGTGTCTGTTGAATCGATATTTAAATACAACTATTGTTTGCTTACGTTTCCATTTGACACCTTTGTCTAAAAAAGAGGTTCTTTCGGTCCCGAAAAATATGAAGTTGCTCGCAGTTCCTCTTTTTGAATTATACGATAATGCACAGAGATACGGGCCACAACTCTCAGCCATACCACATTTACTGAGTCGGTTTAATTTTATTTACGAAAAATAACGATAAATCGATAGAATGCGAGGAAATCACGAAAGATAAAATAGACGAAAGATAGAATATTCATCGAACTGTGAGAGGGAAAACCTGGATGAAAGATGAAATTGGCTGAACTTTTAGGAATCCCGTCAAAAAAAAATAAACTACATAATAAGACAGAAAGCTATATAGTCTTCCGAAAGATTTGCGAATCCAAACTATAGAAAACTGACTTCAACAACTTGCTTATTGGTACCGCGATTGTATCTCCTTGTCAGATAGCTTTTTGTTAAAATCGCGCAAGTTTTTCGATGGTTTCACCAATAAATCTGTTCAAACAATTAGTAAAAGAAGTCTTGTCGAAAGTGTAATGGTCGCGTTTACGTCAAGTTTTAGAGCTAAGCTACAGCTACGTTCATTGAATCATAGTTCGCCCGCCTAATCACTTTCATTCGCCGCGAGGCCCACCGCAGTCGGCAATTTTAATGCACAGAATTATAAGTGCAACGAGACTGATTTGATGTTGTTACTCTTGAACAATGTCACGTCTGGCAATTGATAATTTGATTCAATCCTCCTCAGATGATGATGGCTATGATCTTGAATGGATCTCTTATTCCGAATTTACTAACATACGGTTATGCCAAAACTCCATTAACCGAACTATCTACTACGCCGCTCGCCGCCATCAAACCTATCGCTATGGTAACAATGTCATGCTATTACTTCTCGGAAACGCTAAAAAATGCACGTCAGAATTTATAAGTGCTTTAGCCAAAAAGTACTCACTTCCAACGCACAAATGTGTTGAGTCACTTCATCAGTCCAAAAAACATCAAAGATGGCTTGAATATCGCCCGCTCATACTTGGATTTACCGAACATGAAGACAACTATTATCTAGTTGCTTCTAAAGGCCTCTACCATTTTTATTCTCGATACGGGTTCTGCTCTGCATGTGGAATACTGCGAAGTAGTCCCGTGTGGTGTAGTTGCGGGCATAAAGAATTATCCGATACGTGGAGCAGCAACAATGAGAAACTCGATGAATTTATTAGAGAATCTCAAATTCAAACAAGCTCAATACGTGAAGCCTATTTAGAATGGATTCCATTTAATTGCATTAAAATTAATAATAACAGTGTAAACTTAAAGGGTCTACCTGCTATTGCTGACGTAAAATTGATCCCACTTGAGATAACTGATGAGACAGATGATTCATATTATGACAAGGTAAACGACTCAAGTATACATTATGTTATGTTCATTGGTGTCTATCTACTTAAAACAGTGCTTAATTTCTATAGCTGTGTGATCAGCATCCAGATATTTTTATCACAAATGTTTGGATCACTATTGGATTTACATACAAATCAGAAGAACAGAAATATTATCTGATTAAAGAACTGTCAGAAGATGGATTGTGTCTGGCATGCGTGGAACGATTGGACTCTCGCAGACCCGCATTCTGTTTCCGATGTAAAGCACCAAGACCTCTTGATTGGACTACTGCCAATAATTCTCTGGATTCATTTATAATGAAATCATGGAATAATACGACGAGTAGATGTGATGCATATCTGCAATGGATAGAGTATTCTCGATTGACAAATTTACGAGAAGCGACCTTGTTGCACCATGAATGCACACATATAGCGGATTGGTTAGAACCAGCAACAAATATGCTGATTCAAGTGATACTTAAGACAGTTGTTGATGGAAACCATGGTCAATCGTTTGACTTTTATAAGGTAAATTATTTTCATTTATGACGATACAAATAATAATACTGTTTCTATGTGTTCAATCACAATTGTTGTAATGATCATATTGTTTATTCAAAGCAGCTGACCAAGCATTATCCGGAGATATTAACACCAGATAATATATGGGTTATTGGAATTACTCAAAAACCATCTACTAGAGACTATTGTTTGGTGTTCTACAGCGGGATACGTCCAATATTGAGCAAGGTTATGCAAATTTGCACAACCATAAAATATATAGAATATACGGATTTTAGCAATATCAAAGGAATTGGTTCCGGTAGATATGGAACAGTTTATTCTGCTAAACTTAGAAACAGATATTATGCCGATGAACAAAAACGCGTCGTTCTCAAATGCTTTAAGAATTTCGATCAGATGTCGAAATTATTTATTTCCGAAGTAAGCAATTTCGTTACAATTAACGTTAGTTTTTAAAATTGTACTAATTTATGTTGTAATAGCTCAGAAATTATGTCAAGTGTAGCTGTGGTATATTACTTCGAGTTTATGGATTTACACAACAACCAGAGACAGAAGAGTACTTGCTTGTAACGGACTATGCCAAGAACGGCAACCTTTTGTCTTTTTTGAATCGAAATATTAACGAGATGAAATGGTGCAACAAATTAGAGTTTCTGATAGATATTGCAGATTGTCTGTATAATATTCATATCAGTGGGCTGGTATATGGGGAACTGCATGGTGGAAAAATATTGTTTACCACCCCGGAATATGAAGATTCGATTAAAGCGTTCATATACGACTTTGGTTTCGCGCAATCAACGGCGTCTGAGACAAAATCAACCATTCATGGTATTACACCTTTTATCGCACCAGAAGTCTTCAGCACTCGAAAATTTACTACAGAGTCGGACATATATGCATTTGGCATTATCATGTACATGATAGCCAACGGTGAACCACCTTTCGGAAATAGATCATTTGATGGGGACTTTGTATGCGATGTTCTGGGTGGACTACGACCTACGATGCCTGATTCTGCGCCAGAGGCGTACAGGAAAATTGCAGAACGTTGTTGCGATGCCGATCCTAAGAAGCGTCTAGCGTGCAGGGAACTTTATTCACTTATGAAGGATCTTTTCGAAGCTATACACAACTACGATCCTCAGAACGATATATGGCATGAAATCTATTTTACTAATGTATAATCCAGCACCACGGGAGTACTGAGATTGTTCTTCATTCACTGATCTCTAACCTCATCCCTAGAACGAAAAATTAGAATGTATGGAATGGCATCTATTATACTTATGTAGAGCCTTTATCACGTTTCGAAAAGAGTAATACTCTGGCACAGTTTTACCTACAGGATTTTTTGGCTGAACGAATAAACAGGTATGAATATGTGATTTTTTTCTATCAGTTCAGTGGCTCAAAATCTGGATAACGCACACGGGATACCAATTGTTTCAATAAACACTCATTCGTTTATTAGTATGCAAGATGACTTTTTTAATAGAGTATAAATTCTAGATAGTATGGTTGGATTTAAGTGGCTCTTATAACATTATATCAATTGGTAACGTTTGTTCAAAACTTACGCGCTCTATTTTGATGTGTCTCATGCATAATGTTGTCCCCTGATCAATATTAACAATTATTGATAGCAAAAAATTCGCTTTTGTTGGGGAACAATTTAGTTTTAACATTTTCTCGGCGCATATCGCCAATCTTTAAGTCTTGCGCTATACCTTATATTAACAGCGTTTACTTGCAAACAATGTGACAGGATATTGCGCAAGTTAAATAGTATTGTAGTAGTCTTGTTTATCAATAATTGAAAGCTTCATTCAATCTTTTACCTATTTACGCGTAAATGCCTCTAGATTGGCACTCGATGTAAGCGCTTTTATATTTTAACTTATTTGTTTGAGATTCTAGGCGGAGTGGTACGGCATTTCCGAGTTACTTTTGGTCTCTGCGCACGTTCTATGTATTGGGCCGTTTCCGCTAGATATTATTCGTGTAACCCTATCGCGGAAGAGAATTCAGTGCGACATCAATTTGACGTGTTAATATAATTATAACATTGAATTAGCAAATTACGGGTTACTCCTGATATTGCATTCTAAAATTTTCTACCAATGAGTAAGGCCCAGCCATGCGGCGTTTTATAATACACTACACAAATTTTGTCCTTTTATATTTATAGTGCAAATAAACAATGAGTGGATAGATTTAATTACAAGTCCCGACCGTTTAATAGATAAAGCGCCCTTCTATCTCCAATAGAGATTAATTATCGGAGTGTTGCGAAACTTATAGTTATAGTACTGTCTTGGTACACATACCAAATAAAATAAGTACTTGTTACAAATCCAATGACAATTGGGCTTTCCCAATATTGGTGGGTAATAGTAAACATTCAATGTGAATGAAAAAAACCAAACAAGCTTGTCATTATTGTTAACTCTGAATAAGATATGCTATTAACCGCTAGTCTTTTTAGTTGACAAATTAAGACCAGTGTGATAACTTATCATGTAATTGCTTTTTTTCCATCGTTATTACAGACTTATCAATAGAAATTGCCATCGTCCTTGAAGCTTCGTCAATTCTTTCAGATATTTGCTTGAATGTACTCTAATCAGAATTACTAACATAGCATGTATTTTTGCTAATTGATGCATTGAGTGTATCTGCATGTTATTTCATTAATACCAATTATATAAAATAAAGTAATTCAAAAGAATTGAGCCATTAGATATTAAATACTAACTGGTATACTTAAATTTGGACGTACTGTATACACAGTCACTCGGACTGGACTAAAACAGTCATATTTATCGAGAGTTTATTATAACGAAAATCTTTTTTATAACAAAGTTTAGATTTATTTAATTGGTTTAATTTATTGTTATCCCCAATTATAGTGATGATTTACACATTTTGTTAAATCGAGATCGGTTTCCTAGCACAAAAACATCATTATATGTTATAATACTGTATCCTCACTATATCAAGCCTAATTTTATTATAAACCAAATTTTTCGAAGAATGTGATATATTTTTGTCCAGAAAACCTGTTGTGGCAAAGAGTACCGTTGATGGAGATTTTCGTGGAGTCTGTACTGGCAGTGCTCTGCTCCATTTCATCGAGCATTCGACAAATGTTTTCCAGGATATGATACTGAGTTTGGTAAATTGCTGCAGGGAGACCACAGGCTTTTGGAGTGGACGTGACTCCAATAATCGGACATATTCATCAGGGTAGAGAAAGCTTGGGCATTGGTAGCATCGGAGGCATAGGGGCAGATGTTGGAGGATTAGGCGCTGCTACTTTAAGGATGAAAGTTTGCCTTATTGTTTACATTGGATTATAATGAGCGTGTTGACAATAAAACTAACCATACTGATTCTTTAATGAAACCAAAGTATTATCAACCAGATAAGGCAATTTCCCCTCGAGCTTCATCTGTTTATCATGACAATATTCTCAACATTATTACAAAACGCAACAGCAGAAGAACATTAGAGCAACCAGCATCACCCGAAGCTCCAGATTCTGTTTCTTACAGCTCCTTCAACAAATAGTTGTAGGAACATCAATTTTGAGTTTATGCAAATACCGCATGATCTGGCTTTGTTCGCTGCGCAGTCTTTTTTCCTAATGGCTAATTTAGACGAAGAACTATTTCAGAGTGACCTACGAGCATATCAAAACTTTGCAATTGTATGGGCGTACTACACCGCGTGATTTATGTTAAAGAGTCGTCTCCAAGTGTTGTCGCGTCAACAATTGCAGAAAACAGAACAGCGCCAATAGGCATTGTCGGTTCAGACAGCGAAGATGGGGGCTTTCATAGGTCTTCTATCGAAATTTATCCTGCTTGAAAATTCTACTAAGTATCGCTCAATTTGTCAGTGGGGTGTTAGGTGATTCATTGTATTTGGTATTCCCAGACTATACTATATTCCAAATATGTCCGAGGCGCGTATGTAATTCACAACAGTTAGGTAATCTCTTTATCAGCAACATCGTTTAGTCAATTTCTCAGACAGGAAGAACGCTCTTTACGCACGCTAACGTTGCTTCATGTGGCATTACAGGGGCGGCTCGGATTCTCAGCAATCCGCCATCAAAAATTGTTTAAGAATTTGGTGCTTTGTATCCCTTGAGCGGAATACCATTAGATTCTACTCTTATTGTTAATCAGCACGACGAGGAAATGTGAGTATCATGATTCTTGTTTCGGTTATACAGCTTATCCAACGGCAAGCCTAATACTATGAATCAATCTTAGAATCGAATGAGAGTTCATTTGTATCGAAAAATTGCGCCCCGTCCCACTCCTCAATATGCCTCGTTTGACTGCGCGCGAACCCCTTTAGTCTGATATTTCATTTGATGATGATACAGCTAATCACTCAAAACCCAAGCTTGTGAATCAATATAGCTTTGACAATGTTGCATGCTAGCGAAGTTGGGTTGGAAAAATACAAATGTAACTTTTTGTAGCCTTTATGAATAATTCCGACAGAAACGCAGCTTCAGATAATGCTAAAGACTACTATATAGAGTTTGGAGACTGAATAAATTACTTTGGACTTTATCAGGACACTCGTTTACTTTATGGATGGGCTATGACATTAGAGCGACAATCACGTCGTACATGCGGTAATTCTTATGGCGAGGGTTTATGAATTTGTCTTGGTTATTTGTTCTTTTGCTAATTCTCTTCTTTTTCTATAGATTTAAAGCACGAGAATTTGCTCTATAAAGATAGAACACGCCATTCGAAACTCGCTTTAAAAGTGTGTGCGTTGGTTTCAGGTCACATGGAGGGGTTCGGACATAACCGGAGATGTTGCTCGACGTGCAGTTCGGTGCATCAAGCGCAAAGACGTCGGGACTCGTTTGCGTCGCCTTTCCTTTCCCTCAGCTAATATGTACAGATTTTCTTGCCTTGTTGTCACCCAAATGCCTAAAGCAATGCATCAATACAATGGGCAGCGGATGGGTGATTTGAATATTGGTCTTACAGTCGTTACTACGGAATACATCCAGCAGATCTAGAAAAGATTGTAAGTAGACCACGGGCGGATGATATACTAGAGAATGCTTCTTCGATCCGAGATATTATTGTTGCAACTAGCTAATATATGCTCAGACAGGTTGGGCATGGGGCAAATCAAATGTTATTTCGCATCGTTGATATGAACAGAGCAGTTCTTGATGGCATACTTGCGTATGGCAAGTTTTATTCGTGTCGTTAAGCGTCAAGGCTATGCAGCAATATCATGAAAAGAATGGCGACAGTTCTTCGAGGGATAGAGTGGATTGATTGTTCATCACTCGCGTAATACCGCGGAATAACCTAAGGCTTTAGTTCTTACAGGAATTTCAGAGATTTTCTTGCTTTTATCATCTCCATTCTTTATCTGCATTCTAGTCATGAAGTGGCTATCGCGCCTATCAAGGCATTATCCAATGTCCAAATGAAGGAAGAGTTGAGCAAGAAAATCTTGCATAATTGGCTTGATTAGTTTGTGGTATAAAAACAATGTCAGAAAGTACGTATGCACTATCTATGGCAGTGGCAGTGCCGTGAACTTTCCTTTTAATAATAATGTACTATATATTTGCTTACATATCCAATGATCTATACGAAATCAAGTATATTAGAAGAGGAGTAAACCATTGAATAAAACTCGTATAAACTGTAAATGAACCGCGAATTACAAGTTTATTCAAAGAACGTTTGAGTCACTAAATCATGATGTTAGTATTGTAGATTGACTTCGTTATATAATAATAAACAGAGCCAATTGTTGTCTTTGTGCCACTAAATCCCAACTACCTCCCTTCCTCTCGTCAACCTTCCCTAACTCGCCTCTAGCTTAAATCTGATAAGGGAGATAACCTAGCTATTTCTTGGTTTAGGCAGATCTCCAGTAGGTAAGAGCGTACTAGAATATTTACTCTCCTTCTCGAAACATGATAAGGGTTTTACATCACTACGATAGATAGTATTCCATGTGTTGTCATCAGAATTGCCCCTGTTCACCTCTCCAATAAGATCGAGAATATCATTAAAAAGTGTATCTGCATATGGACGCTTATCAGGATCAGCATTACAACACCGCTCGGCAAGTTTCTTGTATTCCTCTGGTGCGGAATCAGGCATCGGTGGTCGTAGTCCATCCATAATCTCGCGTATTAAGCTTGTATCAAACTGCCCATCTCTAAAAGGTGGTTCACCAGTGGCCATCAAATGCATAATAATACCAAAAGAATAAACATCTGACTTCTTCGTAAATTTGCGGGTATGTAAGACTTCCGGTGCGGTGCAATAAAGGGTAAAGCGCCTCGAATGGTTGAATTTGACTCGCGTGAATTCACTGATCGTGAGAGACCAAAATCGCATATGTGTAGTTTATCATCATATAAAACTATGTTCCCGCCATGAAGATCATAATGCACTAATCCTGTAATATGAATATTTCTCAGATGTAATGCAATATCCTTCAAATATTGTAATTTCATCTTCCACGTCAATTTGTTAATATTTTGATCCAAATAAGACAAAAGACTGCCATTGTTAGCATATTGCATAACAATCATGTACTCTTTTGTTTCTGGGTCTTGTGTGACTCCATAAATACGAAGGAATGGGAATAACCATTTGTTACACTGGGCATGATTTCTGAACTATCAAATGCAAAGTCAGATTAAATATCACTTTAATTGATGCTACCAATTATTGCTTACCTCGGAAATAAATAATTCCGGCGTTTTATTCAAAACTCTTAAACCGTTTGAGTACAACAGTTTGTTGCATACGCCTTACTTCTGAATACTTTTTATATTTGGCAGTATAAACTGTTTCCATAACCACCAGATCCGATCTCTTTGAGTTCGCAAAAGTCACTATACTGCATATACTTAACACGTTCATTATTTCGTATGAACCTGTCCAATATTACATGTACGTCGTAGTAGAAAACTAAATAATATTCCCCAATCATCCAAATATTTTCGGGTGTTAATATCTCGGGGTATTTCTTAGTTAGCTATTTGAGTAAACAAATACAGCCGTTACAACACTGGTTGATTTAAACGCGCGGTACACACGTTAATAATATTATTTGCACGTGAAATAATTTACCTGATCATCAACTATCTTTTTGAGTGACACTTTTGTCAATTCATTTGTTGTCAGTTCCAAACATCCATGGCGTAATGATGTCATTCCTCGTACGTCTGTCAATAGAGAGTATTCAATCCATTGTATATACGCATCATCTTTGTTACTCGTATTCTTCCATGATTCCATAATAAATGAATCCAATGATTTGTTGCCTGTAGTCCAATCTCGTAGTATTAGCATTTATCTTAGGTTCTAATCGCTTCGTACACGCCAGACATAATTCCCTATTACCCTCTTCTTTACTAGATATAATACTTTCGTTTACTTGCATCATAAGTGAATCCGATGGTAACTCAAACATCGGTGGTAAGAATATATCTGGATGTTCATTACATAACTAGTGGAAATGATACATGATAATAAGTCAATAATTATTTAAACTATTCAACAAACATGATGCATAAGTAAATGGTTTACCACGGCATAATATAAATCATGTGTCTCATCGGTTATTTCAATTTAACATTATAACCAGTAGGTAGACCATACTAATACAACCGACCATACACTATGTGCAATCTATTATAAATACAATCGAATGGAATCCATTCCAAATAGGCATGATTTGCTGAGGTTGTTTATAATTGAGATTTCTTAATAAACTCATCGAGTCGCTTATTGTTGCTAGTCCATCTATCGGATAATTGTTTATGACCTATGACCGCAAATGCACCACATTGGACTACATCGATGTGGAGCAGAATCCATATCGAGAGTAACAATGGTAAAAGCGTTTATCAGCAACCATGTAATAGCTGTTATCATACATGGTAAATCCTTTTATGAGTTTGTTGCGACTCTCAAGCCATTTGGAGTATCTTCTGAACTGATTAACGTCGTCGTTATTGTACTTGTGTGTTGGAAGTGAGTATATTTTAGCAAACTCACTCACAAGTGTTGGTGTACATATCTCGTCATTTCCAAGTAGTGAAAGCATTATCGTCGTTTCCTCGACTCCATCCAGCGTTCGCTTGTAATCAGCATAATAGACATTGTCAATTTGGGTTGACTTTATGTTGGTGATTTCTTTGTAAGGAATCCACTCAAGTCTTAAGAGTTTATTTTTACTTTCTAAGGAGGATTGGACAAAGTTGTCAATTGCTGGATTGTTAACAGTACCTGATGATATAGTTTGAATGAAAACGAGTGAACAAATCAACAAATCTCATTCTCAACAATCGCACATCTTATATTAATACATAATACAGTTCAATTCTAGAATATTCAGATGCATATCTCGAAATTTGATTGGTGTAAATGTCGACTGCGATAAGAATCAAAGCTAACACACTTTTACAAGCACATACTTTCAGGATCCACGCGACTTTGAAAAGCAGTTTCTCTCAATTCACGTTTTAGAGTTACACAACGAGTGTTATAATGAGTTCGGGCCAGAAATCTACCTTGCGTATTTGATTCTCTTTTGAAGAATATTCAGTTAGTACCATGCGCAACTAAAGAGAATCAAAGATGGTGACATGCGTCTGCTAGGCAGCAGCAAAAAGTCTAACAAAAATAGCTAAGTATCTTCCTGAACTATCCTCATTGCTTGACTCTTTAGACAATTACTCTATGTGTGAAAGACATTACAATCAGGTAGTAGTCAAAAAGTCTTATGAAGCAATTAACTAAACTGGATGATTCAATTTTTTCAGTTTTGGACGAAGTAGAGAGTAAAGAAGAAAGCCTACTGATAATAATGATGGATGCAAGTTTGTGAAAAAAGCTTTTCCGATTTCGGAGTCTAAGTATCTATGCAGGATCCAGTTTCAGTGTATGAAACACTTTGAAAAGGAATAGCAAGTTGGAAGGTGCTAATAAACAGTTGTTATTAGAAAATGAAGCACTGAAAAGACTGTTAGATGAAAGACTTGCTGACAAACAGGATCATGTAAGGTTGGTAATGGAAATTGCAAAAATGGAGCAACATAATGTATATGATGACATAATGAATTTATTGAAAAATCAAAGTGATTTGGTTTACAGTCTTTTAGAGTATTCTCCTTCTAAATGGCTTTCTGAGCGAAATCCAGTTATTGTCAAATTTATATAAACTCTTACCCATAATGAAAACAAGCATCAAAATGAAGAAGAAAAACTTTTTAAGTGTGCTGTAGCAGTTGATGCTACATATGGATCAAGGCACTTAAAATACATATTAATATCTATTAATATGGCTGCATCAGCAATTAAATATATGTTAGCAAGGTCAGAAATGGTTGTTGACATTGATAATCATATCATGTGCTCTGGTGGTTATTTGAAGTTTACTAATTGGTTAGAAAGTTTAGCTATAGAACAACCATCACTTCCTGATGTGAACGCGATGGGCTATTCCTGAGGGTTCTTCTCAGCATCGCTTCATGATGGGCTTGTGTGATTAACGATTATAC
>CAJVPI010000192.1:0-43962 GCA_910592345.1 Paraglomus brasilianum
GCTTAGCTCGTACTATCGCCCTTACTACGATAGTTGTGCAATTAAGACTGAATTAAACCTCAAGTGACCTATTTTAATTATGCGCACTTCTCACTCCCTATCCGAGTTTCAAACACTCGTGAATAAAATAAAGGTATCTAATAGAATAATAACAACAATTATTCTGTTAAAGAAGGATAATAATAAATAATACTATTATAAAATTAAACAGGGCTATCTTCGATTTGTTTGTTGACTAGTCGGTATCCGTCACTTGTCTCACTAAACTAATTAAACAATATTCGTCTGGATAATTAATTATGAACTCTCGTTCCGTCATTCACGTAATTGATTCGCGGACAGCTTATTAGCTTGATCAAATCAATGCTGTGGAGAAACCAAAAAAGCCGAACATGAATGTTTATTTCTCCTTTGTTGAAAAGCAGGATTAAGAATTACGGAAGCCATTAGTTTTGAAAATACTTCCGTTACAGCTTAAGTGAGCCGTCTATTAGAGTGTCCGGTCTAATAATCAATTATAGAATATTAAATTATGTATATTTATAATAAAGGATTTCGGGAGAATATTATTAAGATCAGTAATATTTTATTTATTTATAACAATTTCAACTTTCGATGTTTTCACAACATTTGAACATGTAACATCCGTCATGATCGATGTTCACACAACATAAAGATTTGACGATGGAGGAAGAGCTACTTATATATCCTTTGCGTCGCAAGAAAAACGACATGCTTCTATATAAATTATTAGACTATGAAGAACAATTAATTTTAGCGTTTTTGCTGTCATATATTTTGCGACACGCTGCGACTTACTTATCTGATTCATCAGATCAGCTCGCCGTAACAATACTAATACATCATTTTTATTTTTAATGTAATAAAAAAAATAATATACAACATACAACAAATACAACAAAAAACAAAAAACAAAAGTATATACAATAAAAGATAATTTTTCTTTGCTGCTCTCTTGGTAACTTTAATTCCTTTTTCTTCTCTTCTCCCCTTTTTGTACTAGTTTCATCTTCTCTTCCATTCTTTTATTGTTACCATTACTGCATTGCATAGAATGACTTCTATACCCTCTTTTCTGCAAGAGCATGCAGTTCCCAAATGGATAAATGAGACGCAAATGCAACCTCATCATCAAATAAGGGAGAATAACCTACTTGAGTGGAAGTAACCTAGTCAAGGTGGATATGATATATCCACTAAGGCACAAGAAATCTATGGATCACGAACAATGTGTGTAATACCCTGATCAGGGTATGTGACTTTGTATCACTGCAGGAGAATATCACATTATGATTGTTAGTGGCATATCAACTGAAAATGCAAAAATATTAGACATGTTGGCACAACATTTTATACCTTTGATAAGCAAAAATAATCTGTAAATTACAGGTTTAGTTAATATTAAGACTAAATTTCTATGTTTCAAACAAAATCGTTTGTTTCTTACTTACAAGTATATGTTGTGTTTTGTATTTGATAATTTACTTCAAACTCCAATGTGACCAGTAACCCTCACCCAGGTCTTATTTCACCTTCCACTTCCTTTGATACTAATTTCAACAGGTTGAGGGCAACAAAGTCTCTTAAATCATCCACTACCTTATTTTCCTCTTCATCTACCACTGATAATTTAACAGGATGTGGAGACCTTGTCTCCTGCTGTAATAGTAATATATAGTGTACCAACCCATATATATAATTGATATAAAAGGTGAACACAACCTCCATTTGGTAATGGACTGTATAACACATAGGTACTTCTAGTAACATTAGATGTTGCTTCCAACATGGTATCAATTGACATCCCTAATTAATAAACAGTTCTGATTAACTAATGTGAAATAACATACTAAAACATCAACTCTCTCATAAAAATTATCTCAGAAAGTGAAGCAGCCTGGAAAGTTGCACTTAATATAATATCAAGTTGACTGGAGGGCAGGTCTGTATTATTTCATTGACAATCATTTCACTGACAGTACATTTCACTGACAATTAACTACCAAAAAAGGATAACTTCAAAGTAATGTTGGTGAAGATTTGTCAGTAAAATGATTGTCAGTGAAATGATTGTTGACAAAATGATTGCCTCCTCTGGGGGACCCCCTTCACATGCAGCCCACTTGAGAAATTAATTTCTCCTGTTACCAAGTACAGCCAGACATTCACTCTTCATTTCCTAAAATAATTTCCATAACATCCCCTGCTAAAGCATCTAAAATTAAGCTGCCTATTATTATGACACACCCCACTCTACAAGAACATACCCTGCTGGGATGCTAGTCCCCAGACTGCTTTGCCTCCTTGATAATTAAAATCACTTAGACTTCTTAACACTAATAACATACCTTATTGGCAACTCTAACTTGGTGAGACATCCTTGAGCAAGGTGCTAGCTGTAGCTGGTCTTGTCATCTCCATTCTTCCAATCTCTCTTTACATTTCTGTACTTCTTGTTCTTTGTGGCTGTTTTACTGCTGTTGATGTAACAATGTATGGTTTGTCAGTTTTTCGATGAGAGTTGTGTTTATTATATTAATGTTCGACAAAATAAGGTTTGTCACCATATTTTTCTACAAACATCGGGCCGTTTGCCTCAGTCTTCAGTTAGAAAAATTCCTGATAGTTGGCCAGTTATAATAAGGCCTGTGCTAAGGTACACAAAACGTCTAAGAGATAAAACAACCACAGCTTGCAATGGCGTAAAAAAAAGGGGTAGTCACATGACGATTATTGCACCAGCCTTAATTTTGTTGGTTAAAATTTTCGCGGCGCAAAACGATAATACATAGCGGCTCATGCTTCATTCTTCGATAACCGGATTAACAGTCTCCAATTTCCAATACCCATATATTGCATATATATACAGTAAGTTTTTGATACTGTATTCAATTTCGAATTTACTTTGAGTGCAAGTGAAATATTCTAAAAATAAAACATCTGTGTTTGAATATCAAACATGTCATAAAATTCGATTACTTCAGACAAGCATTCATGCCAACTTATCTCATAGTTAAACGTAAAGATTGTGCCTTAATGAGTACATACAGCAGCTTTTTGGATTGCAGGCCAAAGCATAATTTAATGAATAGCGATATTTTATTAAGCATCCCATAGATTAACGTAATCGATATTACGTGCCGCGATAGCGTTCACCTTCGTAAGTCGTTTTCTACTGAATAAAATCGTGTTCAGTCCCTAATCATTGTCAAATTTAGCCAGTTTTGAAGCGCAAGGTAAATTTAATTATAACATGTTAATTTATTTGATTATTATTATATTAATACAATAATGCAATATTATAATACATCACGTTTATATCTTGTAAATTAATAAAAAGTTTGTGTATAGTCTTTGTAATTATTATTATTTTACTATTGTACTAATTAAATAAGGTAATGGCAGATAAGACTATTGCTTCCAATCGGCATGCCAAGCAGCAAACTCACCTTTTATCTCTAACTAGCTTCAGGGACAGATCCTTCACTTCACAAGCAGCTAAGTAGCCACCGAATCAGTCCCTAAATCTCTGCCAAGTGTCCCATTGGATCAGATCACCCAGCAAACCGTCAAGTAGTTTATATAACGTAAAGCAATGGGTACTTACCTTATACTTACCCAAAACCTTCTCCTCGTCATCTAAAAAAGAAAGAGAGGAGATCTGAGAGTGTTCCGGGCATCCCCGTGACCCACTCATCAGACCCGGCCGGGATCACTTCACCGCCGGCGAGCACTTGAGGGAGAGTGGTGAGTAGAGGGGCATCATCACCACCCAATCCAGATCCGCGCCCGTCCACCAGCAGAGACAAAGGAGAGTAGCCACTTAGTGAACCGATTAAAGAGCAATAGTCATTTAATACGATTTTATCTTTTTTACTTTCGAACTTTTTCAGCTTATATGTATTTACGCTTTGGAGGATGAGATGTTGTGAAGTGATGGATGCGCGATAGAGAGAAGCGTCTGGTTTATATTTGAGTAGACATTTATTTGAGCTCTTTCGTCAGTTAGTGGTCGATAAACCGTGTCGTAAGACTTGTTCATGAGTTGTAGCGAAATGGAGTGACGGCAAAATTGTTTTTGTATTTACGCTCCGGAGGCGGAGATGGTGTATATGTATGAGTAGGCGTGCGTTTGAACTTTTTCATCAGTTAGTGGTCGATAAATCGGTTCATTGTTAGAGGACTTGTTCGTGAGTTGTAGCGAACTGTCGTACGTGCGTAATACGGAGTGGAGGAGAGGTTGTGAAGCGATACATGTACAATTGTCTGAGCATATATGAGTAGACGTGTGTTCGAACTTTTTCATTGCTTATGTGGTCGATCATCGTGTCGTTGTTAAAAGACTTTGTTCGTAAGTTGTAGAGAACTGTCGTAATATGGAGTGGCATAAAGGATTGTTTGTTGTATTTACGCTTTAGAGAAGAAGATGTTATGAAGCAATGCATGCGAAATAGATAGTGTCGTTGTTAGAGGACTTGTTCGTGAGTTCTAGCGAACTGTCGTACGTGCGTAATATGGAGTGGCGACAAAGAATTGTTTGTGTATTTGGGCTTTAGAGGAGAGGTTGTCGTGAAGCGATACATGTACAATTATCTGAGTATATGTGTGTTCAAACTTTTTCATCGCTTCTGTGGTCGATAAACCGTGTCGCTGTTGAGTGTTAAGAGTTCGTTGTTTGATGACTTAATTGTGTCGTATGTAAGTAATATAGAGAGAGTGGCGACAAAGGTTGTTCGTTGTTTGATAATTATTCGTTGTATATTTAAGATAATGTTGTAGTTGCGCTTTGAAGGAAGAGAGGTTATTGTGAAGCCATGCATGCGCAATGGAGGGAAGTGTCTGGGTATATATGTATACGAGTAGACACGCGTTCGCGTGTTAGATGACATAATATCGCGTCTGTCATGATTGTTTCCGTAAATAAGAACAATAGAATCAGTGTAACATTCCGGGGTACACGCAGTAAAAAATTTTTTAACAAGTCATAAATTTTATTAATTGTCGTAGAAACATTTGGAAAGATTTAGCCTATAAGTATAAATGTAGAGTCTGCGGAACTGTCAACCAATAGTTAATGTAACACAGCATGACACAATATCGCGACTGTCATGGCTGTTTCCGTAAATAAAAAATTTTCACTGGTTAACAAGTCATAAAATTTATAATTGTCACAGGCGGTCGACTGGTGGGGTAATTTACTACCGATAAGCCACGCGTATAAACTAATGATGAGCAATATGATATCAGCATTACCTATGTGGTACGGCGAGTGACAGATCTCGTGTAATACGTGTAAATAAACAACCACATGATGTAGAAACATTGCAGGGAGGTGCTTATTTTGTTGTATGTCAGATCGGAATTATAGCATATTGTATGAATCAAGTTGGCATTCTGCTTATCACTATGTGGAGCTATAGATAAGTTGCACACTAATACTAACGTACAAGAAACACGGATGTATAAATCTATACACTTATAAGCCATAAGTCAAATAATATCATACAGTTAATATCAATGTTTATAGTAACAATATCAGTTAGCTTTAATATTATTACTTCAATAAATATCAATTATCATGTTGTTATTAATTCTCTGTATTATTCTTAGTATACTGTATTATTACCGATCTGACATGCAACATTAGTACTAAGATTTTAAATCGGGTCAAAAC
The DNA here is from genome assembly GCA_910592345.1 of Paraglomus brasilianum. NCBI lineage: Eukaryota > Fungi > Glomeromycota > Glomeromycetes > Paraglomerales > Paraglomeraceae > Paraglomus > Paraglomus brasilianum. The sequence continues at coordinate 5,696 of CAJVPI010000192.1, forward strand.
TCTTTCTTACATCAAAAATTTCTTGTATTGAAGGGTTCTTATCTCCTTATCAGATTTGGCAATCGAAGTTGCTAAAATTAGAAATCATGTTATTTATTCTATGACATATAATTTATCAAACAATAAAGCAGGATTATGAACGATAAAGACAAAATTCAATAATCTTTATTTCGAAATAATGCTATAAACATAGAAAGTCATTCGTCTTTTTCTACAAAATACAGTATTACAAAGGCACATAGTGTTCGCGTTCAGTAACTTGTCACGTGTTCAACAGAGATGGTGGTAGGTTCTTCTTATTACAAAATATCATTTTATACTGAACAATAAACTCCCGTTGAGAACTTAAATTAAACAACGTCGCGTGCGGACTAATTAGGACATTAAAGCTTCTTTGCCCTTTCTCTTTATAATTTTAAACTATGTTTGGTAATAGACGTCAGTCCGCCTAGAAGACAATCATCAACACCAATCCTCGGAGTTTCATGACTCGTTTCCGCCTTAAAAAAGACAACACTTTTGTTCTTCTCAAGAATATCACGGGATTCGCTCAAAAAAAAAGAAGAAGATATTTCCATATCCATCCGCCATTGCATGAAAGAATAAGAAAAGGGGCAAATATATCTTCGTTGCACAAGCTTAATTAGACGTGTATCAAACAAAGTCGTCAGGAAGAGCGAGGTCGATTTGCTTTGAATCTAGGGTATGCAAGAAATTAATCACAACCGTTCATCTCAAGATTCATCATGCGCAAAATAAAATGCATACCGCAAGTCACAAGTCCAACTGGAGTTGTAAGATTAGAGTCTAGAAAATACATAGAAAATAGAATCAATACTTATTTATAATTTAACGTGAAAAGCATAATTATGGTTTCATGCTGTACCCGAATAATCAACACCATTATTTTTCGGTTTAGGTAAATATGAGCTTTCGCCCGGCAACATTTTACTAGAATATTTGCTCTCCTTTTCAACACGTGATAATGGTTCTACGTCGCCTCTGCGGTAAATAGTATTCCATACATTATCGTCAGACTTGTCCTTGTCTGCCTCTTCAATAAGGCGAAATATATGTCTATAAGATTCAAATGCAGTTGGACGTTTGTTGGGATCAGCATCACAACACTTTCTAGCAAGATTTCCATAAGCTTCTGGTGTTGTAGCAGGCATTGCTGGTCGCAATCCATTACAGATAGCTGTTGCCAAATGCTCATCAAATGGTCTATTTCTGAAGGGTGGCTCACCACTGGCAATCAAATGCATGATGATGCCAATGGCATACATGTCTGATTGCTGAGTAAACTTGTAATTATGCAAGACTTCGGGTGCAATAAAAGGTAAAACACCTTGAACAGTTGAATTTGACCCAGAGTTCTTTGATCGAGAAAGACCAAAATCACATATTAAAATGAATGGAAGTCCTGAACGAAGATATCCTTCTATCTCGGATGCATTGCAATTCAAAACTATATTGCCGCCATGGAGGTCACAGTGCACCAATCCTCTGTCATGGATAGTATACAAATTATTTAGAATGTCAAGCAGAATCTGTAATTTCATCTTCCATGTCAATTTGTTGATATTTTGTTCCAAAAATGACAAAAGATTACCACCATTGGCATATTGCATTACAATCATGTAATCTTTTGTCTTGGGTGGTTGTGTGACTCCATAAATCTTAAGGAATGCGGGATATTTACCAGAGCACTTGGCATGATTCTTGAACTTTTAAACAGACAGGTCAGAAACACGTCATTGATTGATCGGAGCGAATTATATAAGAGATTGATTGCTTACCTCAGAGATAAATACTTCCGGCATCTGCTCGAAATTCTTAAAGCGTTTAATAGCGACACGCTCATCCAAACTCTTACACCTGGCCGTATAGACAGTTCCATAACCACCAGATCCAATCTCTTCAATCTTGTCGAAATCTGCATATTCCATAAGTTGGACATTTTTACCGTGATGCATGGAGACGTATCTTCCCAGTATTTCAAGCATGTCTCGGTAAAAGACCAAACAATAGTCTCCGATAGACGGCACTCGAGTGATACCAATAATCCAAATATTATCTGGAGTTAATATCTCTGGATAGTCTTTAGTTAACTATTTTAAGTGAAAGATACAAGTTAATTAAAAAACTCAACATTCAGATGAGATCGTTTGCATCGTTTATGTATAAACACTTTACCTGATAAAAGTCGAACGACTGAGCGTTGTGCCCATCAATTATCTTTTTCATCATTACTGTTATCACTTCGCTCGTTCGCGGTTCTAACCAGTCGGCTACATGTGTGCATCCATGGTATAATGAAGTCGCCTTGCGTACGTGTCTCAATTGAGAATACTCTATCCATTTTATATGACTATCAGCCTCGTCTTTCGCATTACTCCACGACTGCATTATAAACGAATCAAGGGAATTGTTCCCAGTAGTCCAATCAAGAGGTCTTGATGCCTTACACCACCAACAGAATGTGTTTATTTTGACTTTAAATCGTTCTGCACACGCCAGACATAACCCAATTTCATTCATGAATTTAATTAGATAATATTTCTGTTCTTTCGCATTATACGTAAATCCGATAGTAATCCAAACGTTTGTTGTACGTATATCTGGATGGTCTTTGCATAACTAGTGAAAAATACTTTATATTAATGTCAACAATTAATTTAGTAGAATAATATACTCTGGATTGCTTACCTTTTCATAATATGAATCTTCCGTCTCGTCCGTTATTTCAAGTGGAATCAATCTTATCGTACAGTAAACGGGTAGATCGGTTAAATAAACACTATATCTTTGAATTTTGATACGATCGAATGGAATCCATTCCACATACGCCTCATTTGCCGAGACAGTCTGTACTTGTGAGTCCTTAATAAACTTGTCCAGTTTCTTGTTGTTGCTAGTCCAGCCATCAGATAACTCTTTATTCCCGCAAATACACCACACAGGACTACATCTGAGTATTCCACATGCAGAACAGAATCCACAGAGAGAATAATAATGATGGAAGCGTCCCCTGGCTACTAGATAATAATTATCTTCATATTTGGTAAATCCACATATCATCCGATTGCGATAAGAAAGCCATTTAGAATATCTTCTGAACTGATTAACATTGGGTGGATTAGCATACTCGTTTGTTGGAAGTGAGTAAATTCTTGCAAACTCATCCACGGATGCTGGTGTACATTTTTCATTGCTACCAAGTAATAACAACATTACATAACCATGTCGTTTGTGCATAGCGTAACGGATAGTCTTGCCGCTTTCAATTTGAATTGTCTCTGTGTTGGTAATGTCCGAGTAAGGAATCCATTTAAGACTATAAGATCCAAGATCTGAGGAGGATCTGATCAGACCGTTTATTGCTGGACATTCCAAACTATGAACGTCTTCATTCTCTGAGCTTAAGGACATTGTTTTGAACATACAATTACCGGCTCGATGAAAGAGTAACGGTCTCAATGTCACACGAGTGATAGTGTTGTTATGTGCTACATTCTTACACACAGTCAGGACCGGCAATACTAACTGTAACATTGAATACGTTCGTACGCAAGCTTGCTCTAGTAATAGCAATAAGTCTAAATGTAACAATCGTTTAATATATTAACGCAGGTCTTTAGTCTCATGATATTCGAATAATTGATAATATTGTGCCGCTAGGATCGCGCATCAGCGATCATAATAGCGTAATCGGCGATGGTTTGTCGGTTTGTTTTTTGTTTTTTTTGTCAATTTCATTTTATTATGTTGCAATTTGTTACAATGATTATTCTAAACGATAATCTGGCATTCCCTCTGTCTTACACTTCCCCCCCCCATTATTTTCTTCAGCACACTAATCCAGTAATTTGGGGTAGCACTCACAACGAGCTTGACTTTTGAACTTTTGTTTAAGAAAGTTGTCTTCCCGCTTCATCCACTATTGCCTTCTCAAGTATATTGTTAGTTGCCTTGATCACGAGGGGTGTACAGTTGCAGGCATCAGACTCGGATTTCTGTAAACATGTTCTTAGATGTCTACCCGGGATTCGTAGACCAGAGGCGGATGAAGCAAAAGCGTCGTAGGACTGCTTGATGGATTTGTGTTTTAGTTTTTGAATAAATTTTTTTGAGAATTGGATGTTCAATCGCTGAGAATTGGGATTCGTAGACCAGAGGCGGATGGAGCAAAAGCAAAAGCGTTGCAAGAACAATAGCGATAATTGCTCGTCATATTTGCAATATATTGTTTTAGCTCCGTTAGCCGTATTTCGCACTTTATATATCTGAACTCCAATTAACAAGATCAATCGACCACCAGTTAGGACTGCTTGGATGTCTTGAGATTTGTGTTTTAGTTTTTGAATAAAATTTTTAGAGGATTGGATGTTCATTAATGGCCAGGTTGGCAATCGTTGAGAATTGGGATTCGTAGACCAGAGGCGGATGGAGTAAAGCGTCGTAAGACTACTTGACATGTTTGAATAAGATGTTTTGAAGTATAATCAACTACGTCATTGGGATTTGTGTTTTAGTTTTTGAATAAAGTTTTTGGATGGTTGAAATTGGGTTTCGTAGACCAGAGGCGGATGGAGTAAAGCATCGTAGGACTACTTGACATGTTTGAATAAGATGTTTTGAAGTATAGTCAACTACGTCATTGGGATTTGTGTTTTAGTTTTTGAATAAAGTTTTTGGATGGTTGGACGTTCATTAATGGCCAGGTTAGCAATCGTTGAAATTGGGATTCGTAGACCAGAGGCGGATGGAGTAAAGGTCGTAGGACTACTTGACATGTTTGAATAAGATGTTTTGAAGTATAATCAACTACATTATTGGGATTTGTGTTTTAGTTTTTGAATAAAGTTTTTGGATGGTTGAAATTGGGATTCGTAGACCAGAGGCGGATGGAGTAAAAGCGTCGTAGGCCTGCTTGGGTGTCGTAGGACATCAACTTTATCTTTGAAAGTTCGTTTCTCGCGTTGTCCGGATGTTCCGTTCGGTTGAAATACTTATGTATGTTTATGCTTGCCATGTAGAAATGAATATAATTGGAGATACAGGAGCAGCAGATTTTGGTATGCCTTTGTCTGTCTGAATGAAGAAGACATAGTAATAGGGTATAGTAATAGGGTATAGTAATAGGGTGTTCAATAAATGCACCAATTGCGTCACACAGTCACTGCAGCCAATAATATAAGACAAACGCTACTCCCCGACACGTTTGTTACCAGTGTGTGTGACTAGAGAACACTGAAGTCTTATTTGGTAAAGAAAGCTCGAGATCAGGTTTACTATTGAATTGCACGTATCTAAGGAAACAAGTTTAGCATTCTAAATAATCACTCCTGATGGCTTTATATTTTCAAGAGCGACAATATTCTGTAATAAATAATAACTTTGTGCTTACGAATTATTGTTATTTATTATTTCTATTTATTGAGGCTAGGCAATGGGGGGTAAGATGTTGCTTCACATAGCGTATGCTGCAGCAAATTTACAACTGCTGAACGTTGCAAATTGTCCACATCATCTTTATTATTATATTATTATCTTTCGTATTTGCCTTGATATTAACGCAATAAAGAGTTCGCTTGTAAAAGCAAGCATGTTTTGTAAAGCTTATCGATTTGTTTCTATTATAACAAATATATAGCGGTTAATATTTTAATTGTAATGAAAAAGATTCGTTTATTCATATACATTAATTTCTGCGCTACATTTATTTTTGCATCCTGGAGATGTTCTAACAAACATGGCCGCCAAACAAAGATTGAAAAGGTTTGGGTGTCTGAGGGAATGGTGCAGAGGAAGGATATGTTTAGGAGTTGCATTGGTTGCGTTCGTTGGCACTCACGACAATTACGATTCTGAACCCCTGAAACTGCGCTGTGACATTGTCGTATGCATCTCTAATGCATAGAATGATGTCTTTCAACACCTGAACCTTATTGCTATATAATAATAGCAGTAAAATAGTTACGTGAACTTTTCAACGCATCAAATGTTGCATATACAATAAAATAATTCGATTGGTACAATTGAGCCGTATAATTTATGGCCTTGCGTTGACAAGAAATATATGTTATTTGCTATACCTTGTTATAGCCCCATAAAAAGGTCCGTCCCAACATGTGTGTCGTATTTCCTCTACCACAGTTACCATGGTTACAATAAATCATGATGGTAAAAAATAAAAACTTTTAATTTTTCTTCAAATAAACGACAAACACGTGACATTCCAGTAATCACGTCATGGGAAAGTGAAAAAGGCCCCGCTTGTACTTGTCTAACGTTGCAAGGAATTACGTAACTGTACCATGGCAAAGTTATTACGATCTTGGTACATTTTTCGGGTTGATGGCATTCCGAGCCAATCATTCGACCTTTTTGTTGTCAACTTTTCGTTTTCCACTATTAATCCCACTATAACTACCCCTTCCTTCGCTGCCCGTCTATATTCCACATACGCTCTTTTCAATTAGTTCCTGTTATACCAGTTTAAGAACGTTCTAGCGTGGCGAGAGAATAGTAAAAAACTATGGGCCTATTTAACCTTGAAGAACAACTCACTTTCTATGGACAATATCATAATAACAAGACCAACGTCATTATTCATATTGGTATGACAATCGCATTTTCATATAATTCGCTGACACTTTGAACGAATACACACAAAACATCGATTAACGACTTGTAATCCCATCATATAATATCACCTATGGACCTTGACTCGCTCGGCAACGGTTTGACGTACGACACGATACACTCATGATTACCTCTGGGATGCCAATTTACAAAGTCTTTGTTCCGCTAATTTTGTGGAGTTCGTTTGTATGGGCATCTAATACGGGACCATTAGTTGGATATGATGAAGATTCCTTGTGGAGCAAGACGCCATTCGAACCAAATCTTGCTTTTTTCGCCGCCTTATTTTATGTGTGCTACTACCTACTGTTGGAACCTATCGCTGGGGTAAGTGAATTCGTTGATCTGGGTATGAGGAAGTATGTGAGAGAGAGATTTTCGTTACGAGGAGTATTACTCGAAATGATGAGTAGTTTAATGGCGGATAAATATTGAGAGATTGTAAAACAAGAGAGAAGTGCTAATCAATCAGGTTGAGATTGTTGTATTTTCGTAATCCTGTGTATATTATTCCATCAGCGTTATATTGGCGAGTTTTCACCGTTCTCATTCTAATCCTATTCAAACTATTTCTCACTTTTTCAATCAATCCGTTTTTTCTTATGTCGCCAACAAACTCTTCATAAACTTTTTACACTATCCCAGTTAATTTATGCTCCTATTATCCTCGGAATGGCATATAATGCAACCGAGTTTATGAAGACATATCCGGGTCATAACTATCTCGCTGGAATCGTTCACGTTGGAAGTTGGATCGTTCAGTTCATTGGTCACGGAGTTTTTGAGAAGAGAAGTCCCGCTTTGAAGGATAATATCGCTCAAGGTAATAAATGATGGTATTAGTCACTTGATAAATATTAGATCAAAATGCTTTGATTTATATTCTACTCAATTATCATATATCGCTTTATGGCTAATACTGGATTATCTGATCGCAATTTAGCACTGCTTCTCGCTCCCTTGTTTGTATGGCTTGAAGTTCTGTTTGCCACTGGGTATCGACCTGCCCTACAGAAACGTGTAGAAGCCAAGGTTAATACTGCTATTACCAAATTTAAGGCAGGACAAAAGAAGGCAGGGCAAAAGAAGGCAGATTGAGATGTACGCATTATATGATATGTGTGAGAGAGAATTGATATCTGCCACATCGAATCTAGAGCACGATTAATACATTCAATACGTTCGCATATTACAGAATGAACATTGCTAATATTGATAATTTGTACGACATGAGTACGCATCCGTTAACATTCTCGACATGTGGTTTATGGACGGTACGATGTTTTTCTTGGTTAATAAAGACTTGTTTATAGCTTTTAGCGTTGGGCACGTATGCGTGTTTTAGGTGATTGTGGGGTAGGTATTCCGTCATCTTGTAAATATTGCATGTTAAATTTGGTTACCAGATTGTCAAGGCAATATATTCTGATTAGATATTACTGTATAATTAAACCCGTTAATATTAATGTATGTATTAAGGTTGGAAAACAATCTTCTGACACAACTTCCGAAAAGCATTAAAATTTTTTTGCTGTTCTTCCCAATGATTAGGAGAGTTGAGTGCGATTGAATTATGTCTGTTGATATGATTTCCCGTATTATATTTCAAAAGCATCGCTTTTATTTTCGGATATCTTCACAGACGCCAAAGTAGTCCGTAAATGTGCCGTCAAAAATTAAATCGGATTAAAAATGAAATTTTCTCTATTTTAATATGAAAATTTAAAATTTTTTGGGGACGCTTTTTTTTGGATTTGGGATGGGATTTAGGGTAATTTTTGTTAATAGAAGAGTATATGTGGGTTTCAGCATTAAAAGAGGATCCAAGAAACCCCAATTTCGTTTTAATCCGATTCATTTTAATCTGCCACAATTAATGTTAACATTTCGGTACGGTACATCATACGAATAGATCAGAAAAGAAAAGAAAAATATCCCGTCTCCAAACATTCAAATTTCCGAAAATTCTAATTATGGGGAGTCGAACAATTACTATATTAATAGGCAGTTCGGAATATTTTTACGTGATCGTCATTTTACCACTAAACTAGCCATGCTAATGAATATTTAACCTTAACTCCACTACTTTTACGGATTGTTTCCTCTCCTCTCTGAAACCCAAGATATGTGGATTTCTTTCCGGATGATCTTTAACCGGATGCAAAAACTCCAATGGGGTGTGCAACCCCTGCCAAGGCTTCACATTACCTACATATTGGATAATTCAATCGCGTTTTGGTGCCCCAATTAAGACCACGTTGACTTTTAAGAAAAGATTTGTTCGATGACGAGAATGCTCTCAACTGCGTTGGTATTAGTATTAGTATGGGCGCGGAAACTAATTCGACGGGGGGCATATTAATATGTAATGAATGCCTACACGTGGAAATCTTTGGGAAATTTAACAGCAGAATCGCCAGATTTAATCCGAAGTGAGAATGGTGATTAACTTAAAACTCCATGAGAACACATTGTGAGCTTATTATTGAAAACAATGGTGAATACAGACTCATTGTGAATGTCTCAATATAAGCCTTATTGTTTAACAATTTTTCACTACATCGGAATTTATTCTTCCCAAAATTTTGTTACAGATAGTATATTATCGTGAGAGAAAACACATTATTTATCGTCTCTGAGAAAACTCCAATACCTCCACATCCTTTCACAGACAAGTAATTTCTGTTTAGGACTCAAGTTAGGATCTTCAAGATCTCCGACATCCTCCAAGAAACCCGCTCGAATATTCCTACGTTTCGGCAGATAGGACCCATACGTGTGTAACAGGTGAGCTTTCGCGAGAACTAGTCCTTCGGTCATGTAAAGAGGATGGTCTTCCCGAATTAAAACTCTTTCTAATTGTCTGATGGCAATAAACGAAAAGAAAAAAAAGTGATTATTATTATCAGTTACTAACCAGAGAAGGAATTGAAAGACATCATTCACAACATACCCTAAGGTTACCCTTATTCGTTGATTCCCGGCCCACCATCCGCGTATTCCCAACAGTCTATTGCCCAACCATGATGATACAATATACACAATAAACAAACTGGGACCAACGGCCAAGAATGCAAAGTTCAGCTCATTGGATTTCAAAAGTTTGTCCAACGCGGACATTGCTGTATCTAAGTCAACTTTGGTTTTCTGAATTTGAATCAAGAACGTCCGAAGCAGTTTTCCTGTTTAAATAATAAATATGCTGGGTAAGCCGCTAAATAGGCTCACAGAAAGAAGATCAAAAAATAAGATTATGCGCTTTATAAACTAACCTTGAACAACAGATCTGAGCGGTTTCTTGAAAAATATGGCAATGTTAGATATAACTATACGCATTATTCATACTAATCAATATAACCCGCCCGCAGTGATAATTTAAGATTTCCAACTCTTTGTATAAACTTGTACTATCCGACATATTTTCAAAGGAAAAAATGACAGTCGAGGTTGTTAAGCCGTAATATGATAACGTAATGTGTTTAATTCTCCGCAACCCCTATCAATCAATTAGAAACTGTCCGTATAGTAACAATGATTGTGATTGTAGTTTTTGAAAAGGAATATTATGGTGTCATATCTCAGTTAGGGACCTGGACCGAGACAACTGAGTTCTGGACTGAGTGACTGGGTTCTGAACTGAGACAGGTCCCAAATTCGGACAAGGACAGTGGCATAAAATCTATTATTTTTATAAAAGCTGAGTGCGTCGGAAAATACACTCACTGGACAAAAATCACCGTGATTTTTGCCGATCAAAAAACATATGAAAAATCTTTTTCTTCAAAGAGCTCTACTGTACGCATTTACCATGTAATCCACAACGATTTTGTACCGATTTGAAGATAATTGGTTGTACTTTCCGAGAAAATAATGATATACTAATACTGCAGTTCGATGTGTCTATGTTACACATATGAAAATCTATGAAAAACATATGTGTAATATAGATACCACCACTTCGTCGAGATGATAACACGACTAACCATATTAATATCATTATTTTTCTCGGAAAATACAACAAATTATCTTCAAACCGGTACAAAAATCATTGTGACTTACATAGTAGATACGGCCAGTAGAGGTTTTCGAAAAAATAGATCTTTCATAATTGCAAAAATCACGGTGATTTTTGTCCAGTGAGTGTATACGTGTAGCCTATCCGTCACTTCATCGAGAACCAGCTTTAACGATGCAAACGTTATTGTTACTTACATAGTAATTGATTGATAGGGGTAGTGCCATCAGTCGCTTTAGTGAGGTAAATATTTGCAGACATCCAGCAAGTTCGGATTTCACACGTGTATTTGACTTGGGGCGGGTATTATAATATAACGTAACCTCTTTACCTGTAATTCGATCTCATAGGCTCTCAATACAATCGACAAATCACCTTCTCTGACTTCCTCGGCCAGCTCAGCAAACTGTTCTTCTGTCAAGTTATAATTCTTCTTTGCAAAGTCTATAACCATACGCTCTAAAGACTGCAAAAATCACTTTATGAGCATGCATTACAAAAGTATAACCCCAACTCAAGTAAACAATTTTTGGTTCGTTCTTCCCGTTGTCTCTTTCATCATTGATATGATCATTTCCCACCAAAAACAAACCTCTAAATCTGCTTTCAGACTATTCTTTCCCATAACCGCCAGGCGCCTTTCACGATGTCGAATGGTCTCTATGATTCCCACAACTGGCTGCCAGACCCAGTCCGCCCAAAATTTTTCTATCGTTTCTGCAGCATTATTGGCCAAGGTTTTTATTTTTTGTTGATGATCAGTAACATATCGTGTGAGTTTAGTGCCGAAAAGGATAACGCTAATTGAAGGGAGCCAGTAGCGTGTGATAGCGGAAGGTCGACCGTAAGTAGTGTGGATCAAATGGTTTGCAGAACAATAGGCAGGTAGATGGGTCGTGAGGATGGAGCGGATGTGAGTGTAGCAGGCTAGGAATGAAGGTGGCTCCGATACTTCATAATATGCTTGTAGAATTATTAGACACAAAAAAAAAGTATAAATATAAATATACGGTATACATGACGGTTTAAGTTCTCAGTCACTGTTTCCGTCTTTTTTTACCTACAAAACGCATCTTCAGCATCAGGCATCTTGCTTTTCTCCAGTTCAACATCCCTCCCTTGAAATAGCACTTGCTCAATGATCACTATTCCCTTCATTACTTTGAATGCCACGATTTCATGCACTCTTTCCTTATCCTCTTCTGTATAATCTTCAAATTCCGGTCCCTTTCCCACCAATAGCCCAAGAATGGTCGCGTAATAATCCATGACGTTTTTTAAAATTTTCTTCTTATGTTTTACTTCTAATTTTGTTAATGATAAGAGATTAAGGGATGGATGGGCTATATAATGCCTTTGAAGATAAGAAGGAAAGAGGTGCAGCAGAGTGGTGGAAGATAATATCGAGGACAATGACCGAGAGGTCCGATTATGGAAGACATTAAGACTGAGGCCGTATACGCGATGTGGAGTTGCTGATTATGAACATTTGGAGAAAATAAGAAAAGATGATCAGAAAGGCGAACGAATAAAGATCAAACGGGTATTGAATTCGATCGATTGAGATAACAACTTATTATTTGGCGAACTTTGTAGAAAATGCCCAAGTATCCATAAAGATCTTCCTTCGCATTCTTGCCAGTAACAGATATCATCATATAACGGTAGGATAACATCCAGAATTTTCTCAAGCACGTTCGCATATACGGCAACCAAAACCTTGGCCAGAAACATCCACTCGATCATTTTTAACCCTTCTGTGATTCTACTGTTGTCGTTATCCGCATTGATTTTCCAATATTTGTGTACATTTTCTCCCACAGCATCTAATACGCATAGTATTCTCTCAAAAGTAGGAATTGTATTTTTGTCCAAAGTTATGTCCAGAATGGACTGTTTAAGTAACAAAGCTAACGATTCAGCCGTAGACTCATTTATATCGGAGACATTAATAGCGTCGAGTCGTTCATAGAGATATTCGAGGGATGCCTTGGCATTGGGCGCATTAAAAAGCGTTTCGATATCCGCATTCAACTTTTGGACGTGTTCGACAATAAAACACATTTTTTTGCAACCGGAAAAAATTTTCCGGTCAAAAAAGAATATAATAGTAATGCTAACGCCTAATAAAGAATACTAAATACAGTTTAACACGTGAACCGGGCGTATAGACGTTGTAGAATGCGTTTGATGACTCGCATTGTGTGTGTATGTGCACCAGGCCTGTATGATAAACCCGCATGTGAAACCCGGGTTCCCACATCCTTGCCTCGACGTTAAACTCCCTTGCTCAAAAAGACCCGTAAAATAGTGATCAAATGAGTAATATAATACCTTTTTCTAATGAAAACACGGAAAATAACGATGACGACGACGACGGTCGTCCCGTTGTCGTTGACACAGATCCTACTGGCCGGTTTGAACGATATGAAGAGTGTTTGGGTATTGGAGCTTATAAGGAAGTGTTTAAAGCGTTCGACCAGGAGGAAGCCGTTGAAGTTGCATGGTGTCAGCTGAAAGCAAGTTTTTCGGGAAGAAAGGACGTAGAAAAGATATTGAACGAAATCTCGATTTTGCAGTCATTGCGCTGTGAAAATGTCATTAATTTTTACACATCCTGGGCAAAGAAGGGATCTGACGGGAGAGATCATATAATATTCATAACTGAACTCATGACTTCAGGCACGCTCAAGCAATACATAAAGAGAACCAAGGGCCTTCTTAAACCCAAACTTCTTAAGCAATGGGCTCGTCAGATATTAAAAGGCCTGAACTATCTACACACGCGAACCCCGCCAATTATCCATAGAGATCTCAAATGCGACAATATTTTCATTAATGGGAATAACGGCCAGGCCAAGATTGGTGATCTTGGTTTAGCAATAATCAAAAACAGAGACCACGTATCATCGGTGCTTGGAACGGTATTATATACTACTTTGGGTGAATTTGGGCTTCTTGTGTGTTCCCTGTCTTCAGATGCTTATATTAATATTGTTTGCTTTGCATTTCATGAAACCAACCTCTTGCAAAACCCCATAGCCCGAATTCATGGCGCCTGAATTATATGAGGAGAAATACAACGAAAAGGTGGACATCTATGCGTTTGGAATGTGCATGCTCGAGTTAGTAAGTAAGGAATATCCATATTCTGAATGTAATAATCAGGCACAGATCTTTCGTAAGGTTACGTCCGGTATAAGGCCACAAGCACTAGAAAAAATACAGGATCCAAAAACATTAGAGTTTGTAGAACTCTGTCTTAGGTTTGATCCAGACAAGAGACCTTCGGCTGCTGAACTTTTGGAGCATGAATTTCTGCAAGATACTAGCGCCGCTAATGAACCAATAGCTTTATCAGAACAACAAGCAACGTCGCCAGTATTACCTGTATCATATGATCACAATAATCCAGAGACATTAATAGCCACTATATCGTCACCGCTTTCGCAAGTGCAGTCTTCTACGGACTTGCGAGGGCATAATTCGACAACTGAAACTATCACTAATGAAACTGTAAAAGCGAAATCTCAGTCGGACATCACTAAAGTTGAGTCATACGACCCGAAAAAATTTCCAACACCCCTTAATTTGTCAATTGCAACCAAAACCATTGACGCAGAGAGTAAAACTTATCAAGTACGGTCAGCTACTTTTCCGCCTCCACAACAAGTTCAAAAATTAACAACGGACGCGTCTGTCGATCGGAACGTTCAAGGAGAAGATTTATTTAAATGTGATGTCAAAATTGTAGAAAAACTCACACGAGAAGAAGTTACACTGAAAATGACTATAACTGAACCAGGACAACAAGAAATGGAGATAAAATTTCCATTCAATTTAGAAGAAGATACGATCAAGAACGTCGTGGCAGAGATGGTACGCGAGTCAATTTTGAAACCAGAAGGACAAATGCTGGCGCAGCAAAAAATCGAAGATATTGTTAGTAAGATTGCATGGGATGCGCCTACGCCTGCTCAACAAGATCGACGACGGCAACAACAACAGCAGCAACAACAACAACAACAGCAACAACAACAACAACAACAACAACAACAACAGCAACAACAACAACAACAACAACAACAACAACAACAACAACAACAACAGCAGCAGCAGCAGCAGCAACAGCAACAGCAATACCGACAACAGGATGTGTCACTACAACAATCGCGACAAGGACAGCCACTGCTGTTGCAATCACAAGAATCTCATGCTAGTCTTCCACGATCAAGAACATCCTCCATTCATGGTCAAACAGAACGTTCTCATGATGGTGCACTTGATGGCTCGTCAATAATGACTCCTACAAAAATAGCTGTCAACGCTAATGGATTTCCCTCGCCAAATTATTATTCCGACATTTCGTCATCATATGGAAGCATGGAATTACTACAAAAGACTTCTCATCACGGAATTTCTTCATCCATCGAGAGCCTTCCACATACTTCATCGACTCGAGCTTCGTGGGAAAAAGAAGACGACGAAGTCCGAAAAGTGCTTAGTCGCAATGACAGAATGAATGATAGTTTTCTCCAACCAGCTGGTTCTCAGCTTGTGTTACCAGTCGAAACATCTGTAACAGAACCCATGGCTCGTGAAATTCCCGCACAATTGCCAAGCACCATGGTGACCAAGTCACGCACGACGGAGGATGTCGTTCCAGGACATTTAGCAAAGAGACGATCATCTTCTCTGTCATCTTCTCTGCCGCCAGCTGAAGTTATAATGCAACAAGTTCCCTCATTTACCATACGATCCGAGATGGTTGCTACTTATCAAAATCCCACTGCTGTTGTTGGAAATTCGCTTGCGCCTAGTATTAGTATGAATGAACCGACGGCTACTGAATCATTGCTACCATCTCCATCAAGCCTTCCTGCTCGACCGCCTTCGGTGGGAACCACGGAACGGCTAGCAAGTCGAACAGATTCTTATCATGTGCAGGAGTTGCCTGAGACAGATGTACACACAGATACTATTTTAGTGCCTACAGAGTCATATGATAATGAAGGAATGTTAGTCATTGGCGAACCGCAACACGTAGGGCATGCAAATTCTTCTGGGCCACAATCTCCTGCAATGATTCCTAATAGAGACGACCGAACAAGAAGAATTTCTAACCCCCCTGTGCCTAATTCCTCTATATATTATACGAATATACCTCATCATCATATCGATGCGTACCATGCATCGCATGAACATCTAGTGAGAAAAGTGCCCACTTCGTCGACCGGGTCGCTTTCGTCCGTTCATTCGATCGGTGCTCTAGACAGTTCAATTGTACAGTCGGACTTTTTGTTACGTGATCAGCTTCATCCTGAAAGTCTACAGGGAATGATTGATGGGATAGGAGTGAGTATTGGATTGGGAATAGCCGATGCTGGATATACATCTAAATCTCACGGTATTTCTCTTTTTACTCTAATTGGTCACTATCATAAAAAGTTTAATATTTAATTGAATAACATTGTTTTCTCTAGGCTATGTAAATATTAATTCAGACGCATCACAACCACTACAATTGGATCCTTTAACCCATAGACTAGGTTCTCGCCTTGCGGAAGAACCATATTCATATGAACCAGATGAAGATGATAGTACTGAGGACGATGAATTAGATTTAGTATCTGATTTGAGAGAGAGACAGAGGAGAGAAACGCAAGAGCTACAAGCTAAACATGAGCACGAATGGGCTGCCCTAATACAACGCAGAAAAATGCGACATAAATCCCCACATGTAAAGGCCGCCAATTCTTCTATCGGAAGATCTGTTATCTCTCCGCTGATGCATCGACCAGTGTCCGAATTGTCAGACCATCAGGTTGGTAGTATATCATCTGTATCTTCGACATCATCGCATGGGGATTCGCGGGGCATCTTTTAATCAAACGTACGGGTGCCTGAAGTGCTTGACTGATAGCACTCGCTCTATAATGATAACAAACGTAATATTAAAAATTTAAAAGTTTATAATGTCTAGATCTATAATAATAGTGTATGGCATACATTATTAATAAATTAGAACCAAATATTTAATAAGAGAGTCGCTAGTAAAACTTATGGTAGTTCTCTCGTTGTTCTTGTATCTGATGCTTATTAATTGGAGAATCTTCATCGGTACAGAATCCTCAGACAGTTCAAACGGTCGCCAGTAATCAACACGTGAACGCTGACACCCAGGCCCCGTCTGGCATATAGGGACAGTCACCAACACGATATGACTTGGTGAGCATCCCATTATTTTCATAACAACTCTGCTTTTCTTGGTTAGTCAATTTTTTAGACTTGTTCTTTCTAAGCGTACTTAATCTTCAGTTCCACATCCATAGAATAAAAGGCATGGGCGGACTTACGGTGGGACATTGTGTGGTATATGGCCCATCCCTTAGACGGACACTTGAAATCCAAATAGGTTACGTGATGTCTTTGTAATGATATATTGCTCAATGAACACTAATAATTATTAATATGAGCAAGAATTGGTTAGACTGGTAATAAGAGAAATGATTGGTTTTGACAAATTGTATTTAATTCAAGGAATAATTGTCAAGGATCCCAAATTATGAGTAATGTCGATGGGACGCGTGTGGCTTAACTTGGTATTGCACATTCGCCAAGGTAATGATCTCTATGACAAAAAAAAATTTTTTTCTTCCTTGATTCGAAAATCAAGAGAATGGTAGATTATCTGTTATGTGTGAGCCGTAATCTAGTGATATACCATCATCATCATTTTCATGCTCTATTTTATCTTCTTGGTCGACCATTCGTTTTCCAAGGGAGTGGTCGGGTTGATAGAAGTTTCTTATAGTAACGCATTTCTTTGGCGTAATTCGTGAATTCAAACACGAAAAAAAAACAAACAACTTGCAGTATTTGACATATATTGTAGGTTCGTTTAACGAGCGGTTTACTGAATTGATCTTACATTAATTTCTACGAGTTATACGTCATTGATTATACGTTCTATCTAAATACCAAGTCTAATCAGCGAACACATAAAACAACAAAAGTAAGCTTTTTTTTGTAAATTATTGTGCTGTTTATAGGTTAAAGTTGCGAAACATATATTATGATTTTTTGGACCCGAAAAACAGATGCTATTCGTCTGTTGTCGTTTTTTTTTTCTATCTGTACAAAATTTTAGACAGAGACCTGCTTCTAACGGTTTCAATGTAGTTTGTTCAAAACAATGGTTTTCTTTCTTCGGGAATTGTGACAAAAATGTGTTAAGAACAATACGTTGACAGATGGATTGACATTATTCCGATCTTGAACGTGGGCATCGAAAACAGAGATTTAATATTAAATGCACAACATGTATAATTTATGCTCCCGTTATAATATTTAATTGGCTACCACGGGAGCGCATATAATGTGACATAAAACGGTCTTGATCGAATTTAATTATACAAGCGAATGACCGCTCAGTTCTTTCATCGTTCTTTGTATTCAAAATGCGGGTAATAGTAAATTAAGATGCCACCAATAAATTGAAACAGTGATGTACACAAGGGTTTGTGATCCCATTCAAACATTAAATGCATGAAATTTTTCCCGTAATCGTGTGGAAAAAATGATGTGGGAAAAATAACGAACGTGGAAAATTTTAGGTTTATGATTCTCAGGGAATATTTTAATATAACCAAATCTCGTGAGATTTTTTTAGGGCGTCGAACCTTGAGACTTTCCTGAACTAGTCAGTTTTATCTAGAGATTATAATTTCCACTCAAATCTATCCGTGACGGCAATTGATATCAAGATTGTAAAGGCCGTTCGAGGCCTGGATATAAAGTTTGAAAGTAAATCAGATTTTTATTTTGACTATGATAAAAAGGCTTCTTCAGCTCCTTCGATCAGCAGCAGGGGAATAAAATTATTAGCGGCGACAAAGATAAACAAAAAGCCATCCTGCTTTGATTAATAAATAGTATTATTTTATATTCTTTCATATACCCACAAGTAAACAATAAAATAGATTACATTTTAATAATTTTCTTTTTTTTTCCAGTGGTTGTCAGACAAAAGGTAAAAACATCTTACAAGAAGAAATGAAAAGAACCAAAACAAAAAAAAAATCTAAAAATATATAGTTAAGAGAATTCAACCGATACAAATATAAATCAAAAGTTCTTTTCAGAGTGATTAAAGAGACAGAAATGGTAGTACACATCCGCTACTCAGGCTCGTCGTTTAAACTACTTGTACAATGCATAGATAACAATGGCTCCTTGTCTATAGTTTGCCTTGCAATACCAATTCTATACTATTATTAATGAATTCCTTACGCGAAGACATGTCAGCGTTAAACGTGGCAGTCAGTTGCTCACGCACTAGATGGTAAGAAAGTAGAGTTATTCATGTCAGTTATATTCAATCAAGTAAGAAAGTTTGCTGCAAAGATCCCAATACCAAATACGAATACAATAATCATAACGTTGTCGTCATCATAATTGCATTCTAACATCCCTTATTACATACCTTGTTTCTTAGTAATGCTCATGAGATTGGCAGTTGCTAGAATATTTTTGATTTCAGCCAAGACTTCCTCGTCGCTTGGTCCGTCAGAAAGCACAGCCGAATAAGCACTTAGGCGGTTAACCTGAGCGCCATAGAATTCCATATCCTGGTTGCGCGGAGCAATCATAGAGCTTCTTGGTTCAGAGTAATAATCTCCAACAGCGCTAAACGCCCTCGAGCTTCGTAATTCTGACTGTTCGTACTTGGGCGCAGGAGACCTTGATCTTCCTCTTGTTCTGTCAGGTGCGGCTAAATTCGTATCTCTGAAATAGTCACTCCCTCCGCCGTATTGACTTCCACCAAATGCACTTCCAGCATAACTAGGCTCGTAATTCCTGTGCGATCCTCTGCTGCGGTAAGATGCAGCACTACCCCGCGACACTCCTGACTCGTGTGACCCTGTCGTGCCAACTTCCCATATTTCTTGTTCGTAATCTGCCCATTTCTTCTTTGGAATCGATTTTTCGTCGAATTTCTCATTATCGGTAGTAATGATTTGTTTCTTGCCTCCCTCGCCTACTACGACGCGAGTGTTACCCCATGAAAAGTCATCAAAATGCCAGAATGCATAGACTGGAATGAAGAATGAGAATAACGGGAATGCCAGCAAATATATAAACATCCATCCAACGTGCTGCCATTGTCTCTTGAGTATAAAGATGATAGCCTGTAAACCGTAAACTGCAGCAATCATGACAAGTGAAATAATAGGCAATGCTTGTCTGTCCGTTGCGACTGACCATATGAGGTATATAATATAAACGACAGTCGATGGAAGAATCAGAGTACCGAACAGATCAATAAACACTATAAATCTCATTGAGAAACAACAGAAACCACACATTTCAGACAAGAACATCAGCTCCATTAAATTATGAACGGTAGAGTTGATCCATCTACGCCGCTGTGACAACAAGATGCTCCACTTGTCAGGTGCAGCCGTTTTACTCAATGCATCTGGTGTAAATGTCATCTTGTATTGTGGAAAGTGTTTCATCATGAGCGTAGTCAGGTATCGATCTTCACCCAAGGACAACAGATTCTTCTTGTGAAGCGTATCCACGTGATTCTCAGAGTATCCTTCAATTACGTGATTGGATATAATCAATGGAGTATTTTTGGTTGGAGTTCGGATACGATACATGCAGAAACATCCAGGCAGACAAGTGACCGACCCAAAGAGCGATTCAAACGCTTTTGCTAAATGGTGAGAGATATAATACTCGTATACTTGTATCATTGTTGTCCATGAACCTTCCTCGTTGATCAGAGTAGTCTCACCGCATATACCAATGATACGAGCATCGTGAAGCATACACGATATCATACGATTCAATGAATCGGGCATTACTTCAGTATCGGCATCAACCATTAAAATATACTCGTAGAAACTGGGATTGACTCCAATGACATTCTTCATCTGATGATAAATCTCCAATTCAAGCGGATACATCTCCAAGTCAAAGTGTACTTTGTTGAGGAATCGCATAAGAATGATTTGTGAATCACGTTTACCACGATTACCGGGTCTCGAAAGTTCTGAGGGCTTTCCCACTTTGACAACCACAATGTACGGAACGACGTGACCTTCATATTCATATAGACCGGAGTACACTTTACCGTAATTCAACTGAGCAGATCCCTCACCGACTGACTTGAACGACAGTGGTTCAGGATCCATTCTAGGATCGACCCCAAGGATATCAAGAACTATTGTGGGCGTAGGTCTGTCATTACCGGATCCGACAATCATACCATCACATATGAGAAAGATTAGTTTACGTTTATCATCATAGGTAAGCGCTGCTAGAGCATCCATCGTACGCCTTAACGAATCTTCTCCTTCCGTATAACAAGGTACTTGGCAAATGACAAATTTATCATGGTCCTCTGGCTTGCGTCTTGATCCTAATTGTAATGCAGCCAAGAATTTCACACCAATGACAGCGAATAGTATGCACGAGAAAGTCAACAACATGTAATTATTGAATTGACATCTGAATGATTTACGGAAATCGATTCCACCAATATAGAATATTTGCTGTAGACAGTTGAGATTGGCATCATAATCGTCTGCCGTAGCAAAAGCCTTGTTGAATCTGCTCGTTATATCTTCTCCGGAAAAACTTTTGAATAGAGTTTCGACAGAGTCGCTCAAATAATGATAATTAGGCGAATTACTTGGGGGTCGTTGAGGTTGTCCTGCCGAACCCTGAGAAGCAAAATACTGAGTCAAATCGTACACCCCCTCATTGATAATGGCCCATAGTCTGGGATTTTCACCTTTTCCCTGTTCGAGTACATCTTTTCGCGACCACACAAGCCGGGCCTTGTACATTGTCTTCATACGAGGAAGGAAATAATTGGTATACCAATTTGGGTCAGCAAGTTTAGAATTCGGGTTTGGAGCATTTTTACCAAAATCGTGAGAGAATGCACCCGGAACACTGTTACTGAGATTCAGCGATAATTTGACAGTATCCGGATTCACACCAAAGTTCAACCCAGTACAAGTTGTGCTTAACGGCAATGGGAAATATGGTGTGACATCCTGACCACCATACGGCTCCATGGCCGCCTTTGATGCAGTTTGCCCAGGGATATCCGAATGAGCTATCGAATTCAGCCAGAAATTACTCAAGTCAAATACGTTCCCTCGGAAACTAACCCACCAGTCAGTTTCACCAGTATGGAAACCAACTTCGTTTTGAGCATACACCTTGTCGTCACCGGCACAAATCAAATGACCAAAGAAGACAATGTAAAAGATGATTATAGCAGAAAGGAGGAAAATGAGAACACAGAGAGTAAATTTCTCGCGCCAAGCCATCCGGACGTCAGGCCGCTTCATTTTGCCAATGTATCTAAGCATAAAGCCTGGAATCCACCAAGTCATAAACCAGACAAAGCGGACCCACCAAATGCGTACGCGGGTGACGGGGACTTCTTCGATTTCTTCGTGGGTTTCTATCGCTTTTTCATCTGCTTTAGCTATATCTTGAGCATAACTATTGAAAAGGGGTAATGTACAATTTTCGAAACGTTATTCGATCGTGAAAAGGAATAAGCAAAACAACACATGATATAACAGCGAATATACCGGGCATTTGCCCAAAAAAAAAAAAAAAAAAAGCTACTCACCCAGCTCCCCACAAATTCCCTTCTTCTTCATCGCCACCATATTGTGTTCCTGTTCCAGCGCTCCTCGAATTAAACTCGTCTTCGCTACCAACATGGCTCCCTTGATCATCCAAATAATCAGCTCCGGCAAATTTGGGTAACAGTCTTGCTCGCGAGCCACCTTTTGGTACGCTTCGCGAATACCTCTCGTCTCCTTCGAACCCGCTAGCCTGACTATCATCGTCTCTAAATGCCTTGGCTTTTGCCCTTTCTTCCTTCTCAGAGGCTCGAAGGCTATCCTCGAGTTCTTTCCATACAGAGTCTGACAAAAACACCATTGACCTGCCCAACACAATGGATGACTCGTCCCATCCAGAGATTGTAGCAAACGTCTCGACTTTTTGAGCATCGCTACGCGATGGTTCCAAGTTCAAAGGTGCTAGGATATACTCGTAACGTGCCAAAAAGTCCTCAAAAGTATAATGAGCAGTATACGATCTCTTTAAACGAGCGGTGATATCGGGAATTAAAAAGCTTCTGACTTGGGCTTTGACTTTTTTTGCGTCATAGTGATCTGGTTCTTGTGAATCGTTGGGGCGGATTTGGAAGACATTCCATAAACGAGTTTCGCCGAACGTCTCTAAAAGTTGGTTCAGCGTTTGATACAGCTGCGTAGTAACTGTGCCGACACCAGATTGTTTTTTCGAGCTGCCGTCGTCTATTTTTTCCGATTCGCCTTCTGTCTTTTTCTTTAGCCTCTTCATGCTTGGAGATCTCATTGGTTTGGTTTGCAGTTGAGCCATGACGACCGTTTTGTCCGATCTCGGGTGATTTTCGATAGATAGTGCTGGTCCGGAGAACAGTTTGCTGATAAATGGGTTGGTCGTATCTCTGAATAAGTTGACAAAGTCGGGCGATAAGTTGTCAAGATTCTTATCGACGAATTGGTCGACAGAATATGTTACTTGTCCTGCAAAATGACTGATTCCAAACGCGCCTGATTTAGACGAAAACTTGGATGTGGATGGTTTGGCTACGTATGATGGGTGGGAAGTGTATGTCTTTTGGAAAGCGGCGAGTAATTGGCTGTCGGTGACTGTTTCTTTGCCACTCTGCACTTTGGCACATTCTTGATCCAAAAGGCCAATTAGTCCACCTGGTTTCTTTGACGATTTAGGAGAATCTCCCCTAAGTAATTTTACACATTCTTTATTGTCCATAGTCATCACCCTTCTAATCGCGACACCATCATTTTTTAGTTCAGCATTTTCTCCGTATAAATCATCAAAAATGTTCTTTAATACGTAGTTTTCGACTTCTTCTGTAGCAAAGTTGGCAGTAAACTGTTCGAATGCATTGCTCGTAAAGTTTTGGTATCCCGGCTGATCCAACAGTCCGATAAAGTTTGGTGGTTCGTCTGACTGGATCAACTTGGAATTGATATGCTCTACTATCCATGTAAACAAGATAGAATACAGTACTCTGGCGAGTCCGTCTCTCTGTTCGGTGGCAGCCTCGGCATTCAGAAATACAGTACACAGTTCTTTCCTGATGAATTTTGTCTTGTACGTCAGTGTTGACTGCAACTTGGCAGGCGCCACTCCCAAGAGTCCAGCAGCCGACTCTAAAACGTGGTGGTTTTTTATAGCTGCAGCTTCGTCTTTTGCATTCTTTCCGGGGTCGACGAATTCGATGTTGCCTAATAATAATATACCGGTGAGTAATTGCCAGATCCGGGATATTGTTCTAGGTTTGAACTTTAATGTTCTTAATGCATCACGGAGCTCGTCCATCTTGATGGCATCGCTGACATCACTGATTTTATAGCATTTCGATTGAGACAGATAATGATAAGAAGATGGATCTTGTAAACGTAGCTGAGATTTCTCTTCGCTTGTGGCTCCGGCCAGTAAATAGTAGAACGCATGATAACTTCTTTCGTCTTGTGGGACAGATGTGACGCGTGCTTTATCGAATCCGTATGTTAGAAACTTTGTTCCGATGATGCGACCTCGCTCGTTGAATTGCAGCTCGGTGTATTTTCCATATCGTGATGCGTTATTGTTTTGCACTGTTTTTGCATTGCCAAATGCTTCGAGAATTATCTGTGCACTTTCAATTTGATAGGACATTTTTGATTCTTTCTTTGTGTGTGTGGAGAGGAGGAGAAGTTGCTGGACGAGATGATTGTGGCTCGCTGATTTTCCTGATCCTGTGATTCCGCTGGGTTAAAATTGGGGAGAGTATATGGTTTAGTTCAAGTTTTCGAGTAAATTAATTATGGAGATAGTAATTGGGACGAGGAAATAGTTATCAGGCAGGCATTCGTATAAAATATTAGGTTACATTAGGTAGATAACTTAGTATTTACAAGTGCCCTTCCCATCAATAGTACTATGATAATACAATTCTATGCAAGTCTTAGTGTTTAAGATTAGTTGCTATGTAGTCTTACTATTATATTTAATTCATACCTGAAAATGACACTCTGGTCTTCGGCAGATCTCCTCATATGCAAGTATATTCTCGCGGCCAATTCATAAATGTGAGGCTGGAGACTAATCTTATTGCCACTAGTATCCTTGTACCATTGTTCAGCATATTCTTTCGCTTTAATATCGTTCATACATTCTAATGGTTTGTAAGGATTAACGGTAACCAAGCACGAAGCACTAATACGCGTATAAGGGCAATCGGCTTTATATCTAGCAGATAATAGTTGGACAACTTCTTCATCTGAAGTGCTCGCATTTGCAGAAGCAAGCAATTGAGTAAGGTCGACTCTATCATCGGTTGGGATTCCCGAGGGAGGTCGATTTGAGGTGCGTGACTTTTTCTTTGCCATTTTGTATATAGAGTTTGGTGATGTATAATATTAATACTGTCTAGGTATTTTATTTTATTTTATTTTTACTAAATGCTCAGTGTATTCGCTGAGTATTTAGTTGTGTTTATTAATATAGTGAAATGTAATCCTGTAGTAGCATTTATTAAAGATTATGTGTTGTCTGCTCGTCAGCAACACGAAAAGCTGTTGCCAAAGGAAGACTGCAAAAGTTATAAAGGGAGCAGAGGTCAGCAAAGAAAGTGGAGCAGGGGATGTGTTACTGTATAAGTAGTGGGGGTTACAATGACGGGGAATATAAGAGGGGATAATTGAGTGTTGAAATTCTGATACTAAAAATACACTTTGACCAATGGTGGTTGCAGAATGGCTCTATTTGTGGATGTGTATAAATGTGGGATGAGCGTAAATGAAGATGGGTTAGTAGAGAAACGATTATAAATAGTATAAAAAAAGCAGATTGTAATCAATCAAATTGCAGCAACTAAATTAAGAAGGAACAGAAGCGGATACCGAGGAGTGATGATGTACTGTACATGTAGGCTGTGTGCAGAATGTACAAATAGGTGATTCTCTCACATTAATTGAGAACGAGCAATTCTCGCTTCCTTAAGTTTGGAGATCGCAGTCTTTTCTGTCGCAATTCTCATTCCCTCGCTTGAAACAATGAAATCGTGCGACAGCTAAAACAAACAGTTTATTGTCTAATTCTATATATACATTTGTTATGCTTGCGCTTTATACTTTACGGGTAGTAATATTACTCTATCTCTTCTAGTCTGTTTCGATGTTATTTATATTAAGAACTTTTAGCCGTTCCCACATCAACGGTTCAGGAACCCATGCTCGATATAGTAAGCGTCTCCGAAGGGCAATCTTCTTTATCAATCGCCGTACTAATAGTATTGCATGCTAACCCGGGGCACATGTATATCCATGTGACCAATCAGATGTGATTAATCCAATGAAGATAAATTATTGTACCTGTAATTTTCATTAATATTTGTAACAAGATTCTTAAATTACGAGGATGAAAATATATGTGCGTGGCATAATGTTGTTTTTGTAAAAACCGCTCGTGGACTCAAAAGAATACTGTCAATCAGAATTCGAATTTTACACTCTGGACTCCCAGTTCTGTTGGGAAAAAATTGCAATCGTAACGAGCTATCTTGCTGATTGGTGGAAGCATCGGGTGATCCAAATTTTATACTAAATTAGCGATAATCAAGGATAGTAATAGTAATAGGGTTTGAAGATATAGTTTGGTGGCACAGCCATGACTTTAAGCCTTGCCAAGACAAATATGTTCGAGATGAAGGATCTGTCTTACTTGATACATCTAATATACGTATTATATATATACGCTTGGATGTTCGATCACGAAAAGTTAGCCGATCATCACTCATAAGCGTAATGTTTATAAAATAGTTCGCTCGTTCGTTTCACGCATAAACCTCAACAATGCAGGTAATTAATTTAGAAAACGCGAATCATCAAAACCTAACATGCAACACCAATATGCTGTGTTAGCAATAATGGGTAATTTATAAGAGATTACACAAATCGACTGTAGTGCAATGTTTCACTTCGATACTGAAAACTTCGAGATCCATGTTACACGAGACGTCAACTTACAAGATGGCAAAATCTATAAATAGTCTGGCGTTGTCCTGGACGATAAGGAACTTAAAAAGGAAAAGGTAAAAGACAGCAGCACAAAGAAACAGGTAAACATAATAGATTTCATTTAAATTGAGTTGTTTCTTTTGCCCTGTCTGTTGGCCGCACTCCCATTTTTGTTGATATGAACAAGCTATGCTTTATCTATTAATGACGTCATAATGTCCCATTTGTAAAAGAGCACAAGACATTCCGGGACCCGATGATCAACTTTCGATATATCACGCGATAATTTACAGTTTACAAAAAAATGAATGTCAATTGTAAACTTGTCTTTTTGTGAGCTTTGTTGTTCATGACTATAGAATCCCGACAATATTGAAACATTATACGTTTGTATTGTTTGGTGTTTATTAATAGCTCGATTGATTTTAATGCCATGTACTATGCAAATACAATCGCTTTGATGTAAAGTTTAATAAATAAACCGATGATGCAAATTTTGTTTTTCAATAAAAATATCGTCAGTTCTGTGCTTCTTCAATTTTAATACTGCGCCCCTTTGTGATAACTACGTCATTCCTTCTCCTGTAGCTCGTGTGATTGAAATGTATTCAAGTTTATGATCGTGTTTGTTTAACTGGTTGCATAAACTTAATCCCTTAACAGCTAAAGGGCGCTGTAATTGTCTCGACGGCAATTCGATATACCAATTTTGTCAATTTCGTTTTGTTTGTTGTATGAATATATTTACAATGGCAAGTCACGTGTCATTATCCACATGACATTATATTATTAATAGAACAATCGCAGTTCGTTAGTGACAAGACAAACATGTCTGCTCCAGTTCTATTGAAAAATAGAACTTTTAGAGCTTCTAACGAACACCATATCTTTTTTCAAACGACCGAGGCATCCGAGTGGAATTTCTCAAACTTTGTCTCGTTTTTGATTGATACCGAAGATATGGACGCGAGGCCTGTGCTTGCCGAGAAGATTTGGATAAAGACTGTCGCAAAAATATTATGCGACAAGTCTGTCCCTCATGCCGTCCAAGAGTACATGGACGATATTCTGGTGTACTACTACGTAAGCATTGAAACAGCTCTACATCTTTACGAAGCACCTTCTCACTCTACCTCGTACTTAACAGGCTGAACATAACAACGATGTTATGAAAAGTGCGCGTAAGGCCTTGGAAGAGTTTTACTCTTTCAGGCTCACTATAGTACCAAAACTATCACTCGCCAGATACGTTTCGATGGCATCCGAGGCGCTTGCGTCCATCACAATTTCTGGAAAGCGCGCTCGTGCCCTCGCATCAGACATGTTGTCTGATGAACCGAGCCGTAAAGCTCGGAAAATCGAACATATTGATTTGACAAACGAACTGCTTGATGGTCCATCAGCAGCAAGTGGTCCTTCTAATGCTTAGGCCCATGTACTTTTCTTTGTCTAATTAGAATTGTTCAAATTTCTCTTTCTGACTGCGTAAATGTTTATTAGAAATGTGTAAACAAAAGAGCAATGCATGTATAATATTTCAACGCTATTGTTAAATGTCAAATAAGTACGCTATATTATTAAAGACTATCATATCACTTCGTTTCCGAATAATGTACCAAATATGACAAATCGCAATCTTACGAAAAAGGGATTTATTCCATTCTTTGATCATGATGCCGAAAAGATTTGGATAAAGAGTGTCAAAGCCAATCACGCAGCAATTTTGTTTTGTCTGCTGTTCGAAAGTTTACTATTGAAAACTTAGCATACATTTGCTATAACTTTATAAAACTTTACACGCTTTCTATTCAGGCTGATTGCACGTTAGATTACTGACATGCATGTTGTGCGAAGAAACACATCCTAAAGCTCATAGCAACTGAAGCAACGCAAGTTTTACATAATCCAGCGATGATAGAGAATCCAAGGCAAGTATTGCCGTATTTTACGAATGAGTATCCATTGTGCATAGCATATGATTTCATTGTATCAAATCTCCGACATAAACCATACAACCCATCTAAATTTACCGTTGTCTCTGTTTTAATGACGTTTGATTTTCGCGTTTTGCGCAACCATATTCTACATTATCAATTGCAGCAAATAGATTTATGATGTAGATTCACTATTATCTACATATCAAAGCCCAACCCTAATAGCATAGAGCGTGGCGAAGACGAGTTACATATGTGAGAATGGTAACATAGCTTTGATGTTAGAGCATATAAAAGGAACTAGTATTTCATTTTACAAACTTATATCAATAAATAATTTATGGCTTTCAATATTGTTTTACTATTGTGAATGAAATATGAACTCGACAATCAAGCCGCTCTTAACACCAGTGGCTAGATATTATAGTTCTGCCAAAGTAACGTATTAGTTGTTAATATTATTTACCTGGCTCTTTGAATTAGCTTAACTCTTGATACACGTATGGATATTTTAATTTTGCCATTGCTCCTCAACGATTTAACGAAACAGCCAAATAGTAAATTAATAAGAAATCCGCTCTCTATTGTTTTCAATTATAAGCTTACAACGTTGCCGTATTTAAACTAATTAGAGTGTCCTCAAGAATATGTTTTCACATACCTCCACCACAAACCTTTCCAATTTATCGAGATTTTTTGACATTCGCCTTTTCTAAGAAACTTTGTATTAAGTTTATATTTGGACTGCTGAAAGGCCAGCTGACGCAACAACACTTCACTTTTAAAATAAATCACGCGGTGTAATTCAATGCAGTATTGCAAATTTTGATATGCGAGTAGGACACTTTGAAATAGTTCTTCGTTTAAATTAGCCGTTGAGAAAAAAAGACTGCGCAGCCCAACCATGTGGCGTTAGCCAGCATTATGTCCTTTTAAAGTGGATGATTCTCAAATTTGATGTTCCTACAACTTGTTGAGGGAGCTGTAAAGAAACAGGATCCGGAGCTTTATATCTTGACTTTGTCGTAAAATATAATGGGAAGTTGCGCTTTGTAACGATAAAGAGATGAAGCCATATGTAGTGGAATCGAGACATGCAAGGCCTAAAAAAGTAGAGGTAAATCTCAGAAATGGCTTTATCTAATTGATAATACTTTGGTTTCGGAGGCATTAAAAAATCCGTATGGTTAGTTTTACTGTCAACACGCCGTTGTAAACACGTGTATCAGATACGACAAACATACCACTCTAAACTTTCATCCTCAAAGAGAAACGCTTAATCTTCCTACATTCCCCCGACACCGCCATTATCCAAATTTTCTCTACTCTGATGAATATGTCCGATTATTGAATTTACACCCACTTGGGGTCTCTCTGCAAGCCAATTTACCAAACGCGTGTATAATATCCTGGAAAGCATTTGTCGAATACTCCATTCGGTTATAATATTTGTAGATGGAACGGAGCAGCACAGACTCCACGAAAAATCTCCACCAGCGGTGCTCTTTGCCACAACAAATTTTTGGATAAACATATCTCACATTTCTGTCACATATTAAATAAATTGTTGGATAGGACGCGACCCGTATTAGCATACGAGTAATAATACCATACCAGCAACTCGTTAAATGATATGTACACACACATTAGTCTGGAAAGTCGGAGAAAAGGGCAAACCTGTTCTCTCAAAGCCTAGCAATTTCAGGATGCTACAATAAATAAATTGGACTAGCAAGCAAACATAATCGCGCCTGTAAACATGATGTCTAATAGTTCAATTACCAACGTTTTCAAATGGTTTGTCAAGATCAATTAGATTAGTTATAATCCAAACGCCTTTAACAGACTTCTGCCGTAAACAAGTTAAATCCCAAGTCAATTGCCAATCGCTCTCCCGTGGTAATTGACTCGACGTAGATAATACATTTTGCAATATGGCTACAAAAACACTTTGCAATTAGAAAGATTGACAAATCGGTCTATTTTATTGAACAGTAAATAAGCAATCAAATACTTTGAACAAACAAGCATACTGTTTATAACCATCAGTGCACGATAATCAGCGATAGGACTACAGTTATCTATGAAACAAACTATTGATGTGCTACAACGGTTAGAGCATTATACTTTATTTATCATAACATTATCACTATCGTCTATTTCTTTATTTTCATTGTCGCCATCTGAGTGGTTTACATTTTCCTTCTTTTCTTCGTCAACTCAACGGTCTTTTTCCGTGGGGTGTTTTCCGTAGGTAATAGTTTTTTATCGTAGAGGCAGCTAGACCGTTTCCTTTACCGGTAATTCGTCGATTTCAATAGCCATTTTGTGAAATAAAAAATTCGAGTCCAACTCAATCAAGCCTTTTGTCAAATAAGATTTTAACAGGTTTTCGATTTCTGGTGGATAGTCACGTTGACCAATTTGTTTGCTATCAAAAATGTAGATCAGTCCGAAATTTTCAAATGTCGATATTCACGTGATACTATAAAATTCTTAATTTTATTGGCTAACATATACTGTATATATGAAATTCGGTGAAACATTATCATTGGCCCCACATTCCATCGCTAACATTTAGTTCGTTAAATTCATTTACTTCAGTATCGTAATCAGCTATAACCGGAGCTATGTGATGTTTCTTTTTGGATGTATATCGTCCTTTCTTATCTCTAGATTGGTCGTTGGCTTTTCTTTTTCAAGAGGCATTTTTTTTTTACTAATTGATTTTTTACGCGATGTGATATTAATCTATAATAACGGAATTTGCTATCCAAAATCACGTGATTTTAAAGATTTTTATTGGTCAAATTCCGAATGAATGGGCGTCCGAAATTCGAAGATTAATAATAAGCGTCCGACTTTAATCCCTAATAACTTTTTATAATATAATGTAATTAAAAAAACTAAACCATAAGTCTGAAAGAGAATCGTTAGATCTATCGTTTTTACGGTTTACATTTTTAATATTGTTTAAATTGGTGGACTAGATAGGTTTTAAAGTTGCATGAATTTGTTTGATGACTATAGGTATAGTCTTGGATTTTTACGTCATTAATGCGTAATCGACATGTGCGAATTTCATCAATTATCAGGGGGGACAATAATTACATTGTGAAAAGGTCTAGAAAGTTCTTTAATAATACGGCCGTTAGTATATTAATATTAGATTACATTGCGTAGCACGTAAGCGATACTTCTCTTAGCATGGAACTATATTCAGAAATTAAACGTCTTGCTCTCGCGAGAGACGAGAAGGCAGACTTGCGTGTGTATTTTACCAAGAACCCCACTCAGGAGGAAAGGGCAGAAACTATTCTGCCGACCTGTGAAGACGACGAGGCAAAGATTCAGTATCTACGGAAACTCTTGGGACCGGCAACAGGTAATGGCTTTGTGACTCGGGCGTTAGGACATAGAGTAGTGTGTACATAGGGTAGAGTAGACATAGCAATAGGTCTTCTTTCACTTATTTCTTTGACAATAACATCTTCCAACTCTCCTCATTGTTTTTCCCACACGTACAAGTGTTGCTCAAATAATCTGCTTATCTCTTTCAGTGCCCCCCCTTAGATTCATTGATTTTAGTGAATACCTATCAGAATCTCAGATTGCCAAACAAATATATAGCAAGTTGGAGGATTATGGATCAGACTACTCGTTTTTGTCAAAACTATCAGGAGAAGAAGAGAGAGAGCTCAAAAAAATTTTTAAGAAATTACGTGGTCCCAAAAATAACTGGAATGATGAACTTGCACAGGTGCAACCATGGGTGCAGGCGTGCTATGAAAAGTTGGCAGGAATCTGGGGTCTAGTTGTCAATTGGGACAATCGATATGGTGGCATGGAAGGTGAAATTTATGGAGATCATTATCTTATGTTTAAAGAATGGTCAGCCAGCTGCAGCGTTGATAGCAGGGCCATAGATTTCACAAGGTGTTGGACGTTTGAAGATAAGCGGGGCTGGCAAGACTCTCTTACTTTGGAGGCAATTAGACAATGCCATAGATACTCTTCACGTTTCTTCCATAATGAGCATAATCAAAACCAAGACTACATATCGATTATCACTGATGCCAGGAAATACAAGCTCTTTCATGTGTTCTATGATACTGACAAAAATGACATACGTGCTGGTATAACTAAAACTATTCGCTGGAACAAGAACACACTACAGATCCTAGGGCGTGTTTTCAAGACATTTCATGAAGGTATGCTTCCTCTCCGAGCCAATGGATCGCCACAAGACTTTGGAAACAAACCCCATGCATCCTATGTGATGCCTGATTCAGAAATTGATTTACCTATTCGACTCTCAGAATTAAATAATCTTCGTATGGACTTTTATAACATGGTCTTGAAATGGTCAGTAAAAGATTTGACATCAAGTTTTCCAATTGTAAGAACAAGTTTTGGGAATGTAGAAGCAAATGTACTTTTAGGTTTAGGGCCCAATACTGCTGTCTTTGGAGCAAGCACTACAGACTATGGAAAAGTTGCAATCAAGTTCTGCCTCAATGAGTTTCGCCTGCATCGTGAAGCAGAAATTTTGAAGGAACTTGAAGGAATAAAGGATATACCAAAGTTGCTTCATGAAAATTTAGATGTTATGGTACCCTATATTGTCACAAGCATGGTCGGCAAAAAAGTCACTGAGATCAGTGCATCAATTGCCTGTAATGCCACCATTGACATTCTTGAAGTTTTGGAGAATATTCATGACAAAGGCTATGTGCACAATGATATACATCCAGGCAATATTGTGGAAGTTGACAGCAAATTTCGGTTAATTGACTTTGGTAATGCAGTTCAGCGATTTGAGAAGAGAGACCATATACCCAAACATTGGCCAAAAGGTCATGCTGTGTTTGCATCTCACAATCGGGGTGATTATCCTGGAGCTAGGGATGACTTGGAGGCACTCTGTTATTCCATTGCTTTCATGTATGATCAGAATAAGCTGTATTGGTGCATTGCTGGTCGGGACCGACGTAAAGCCCACCATAGAAAAGAAGAAAAACTCTTATTCCTCTTTGATGGTCTTCCACAGGCATTCCGGGACTTTTTTTGCTGTGTCTATGATCTTGATTTTGCTGCAACTGTGGATTATGGATCCTGGCAGAAAATGTTCAAGCATGCTGCTAATGATTTGGTTTCACCACCTAATCTACCCAAAAAACGTGCCCTCTCAATGCCACCAGGAAGCCCTGAATATAAGCGTAGTAACCTTGAACTTGAATTTCCAGTGTGTTAAGTTCACTGTTGCTTTACAACTTATGAGATGATGATTGTCATTCCACTTGCATTAATATTTGCTCAGTAGTCAGTAACTTTAATCAGTAATTATACTTATCATAGAGCACTGACATATGTAACTATGTGGTAGTGTGATAGTCTTGAGTAGTTAGCTTCGATTGTGATATGCTCATGATCATGTGGGAAGAGTTATTGGAATAGAGAAATGGATTTCTTCCAAGTGAAAACGAATAATCCTAAATATAAGATTTGTATATAAAACAAGCTTCAGAGAGTTCCATAGGCTGCTTAAATCACCAAATAAAAAAAGTGAAATGAACAAAAAGTTAATGAAAGAACATTCCATTTTATGTATCGATGTTGACTTTGTTGTGTCCATTGTTATTTAAATTTAGCATTGATCAATTAAAAGCGATTGATTTTAAGTTCGATTAACGAAATGAAACTACAGCGAATACGTTGAATCATGGATCGGTTCTATTGTCAACTTATGTAAGCTGAGCAATCAGATCACTAGGCATCGTATATATAGCGTAAATACGCTATCGATATGATTGTAGAAATGACAAAGTGACAAAAAATATACAGTATATAGGATTACCTGTATATGAAAAATTCCAATTATAACGGTTTCAACGAATACGATAAAGCAATACGTTTCCTGGAGATAGGTTGCAATTGTGGTTGTTCAAAAAAGATTCCGAGAGAGAGGTTTGCCGAATTACGTGAGGCGTTTGAAGCTCTCTCTAGATCAGAACAAGATATATTTTTAATGGCCCAACTGAAAGTGATAAATGGTGGAGAAATAACTGTCTTAAAAAGAAAACACGTACTAACAAGATGACGTTTTATTATTGAGATCGCAATACGCCTCTTTGCCAGAAAACGTATCTTAATATGTTGGGAATTGGCCGCACTCATTTCGAAAATGTCAGAAATCACCTGGCGACGAACGGTATAATACCACGTGTTCATGGTAATGTAAAAAGAATGCCGCGATGGAAAACCAAAATAACCATTGATATAACTGTTGCTACCACTGTGAAGAATTTTCTCGAAAACTATGCTGAAATTCATGGACTACCAAGTCCCAGTAGAAATGTCGACCGAATTACTCAATCGCTTATACTCTTGCCAGCCGAAACGAGTTATAAATCGGTCTATCGTGACTTTATTGCAGGCTCGAAAACGAAAGCACCTTGAAATTATTAAAATATGATGCATTCCGCAAATTATGACACCAATTAACGCTGTAAGAGCGGATTTATGTGATATGTGCCAACATTTTCGGAATGGATTACAGTATAATACTCGCAAGGATGATTGCACGTTATACTATTGACATGCATGTTGTGCGAAGAAACACATCCTAAAGCTCATAGCAACTGAAGCAAGTATATCTACGCAAGTTTCACATAACCCAGCGATGATAGAGAATCCAAGGCAAGTGTTGCCGTATTTTACGAATAAGTATCCATTGTGCGTAGCATATGATTTTATTGTATCAAATCTCCAACATAAACCATACAACCCATCTAAATTTACCGTTGTCACTTTTAATGACGTTTGATTTTCGCGTTTTGCGCAACCATATTCTACATTATTAATTTTGCAGCCAATAGATTTATGATGTAGATTCACTATTATCGTTTACAAGTATGTCGTCTTAGTCAATCGTTTTCTTTGTATATAGTCCAATTTAATAAGCCAGGTGACATATCCTAATAACATAGAGCGTGGCGAAGACGAGTTACATATGTGAGAATGGTAACATAGCTTTGATGTTAGAGCATAAAAGGAACTAGTATTTCACTTTACAAACTTATATCAATAAATGATTTATGGCTTTCAATATTGTTTTACGATTGTGAATGAAATATGAACTCGACAATCAAGCCGCTCCTAATACCAGTGGCTAGATATTATAGTTCTGTCAAAGTAACGTATTAGTTGTTAATATTATTTACCTGGCTCTTTGAATTAGCTTAACTCTTGACACACGTATGGATATTTTAATTTTGCCATTGCTCCTCAACGATTTAACGAAACAGCCAAATAGTAAATTAATAAGAAATCCGCTCTCTATTGTTTTCAATTATAAGCTTACAACGTTGCCGTATTTAAACTAATTAGAGTGTCCTCAAGAATATGTTTTCACATACCTCAAACATAAACCTTTCCAATTTATCGAGATTTTTTGACATTCGCCTTTTCTAAGAATCTTGTATTAAGTTTATATTTGGACTGCTGAAAGGCCAGCTGACGCAACAATACTTGGAGGAACGGCATCTTTAAAATAAATCACGCGGTGTAATTCAATGCAGTATTGCAAATTATGATATGCGAGTAGGACATTTTGAAATAGTTCTTCGTTTAAATTAGCCGTTGAGAAAAAAATATACCTCAATATAAGGCAAAAGTTTGTTTCGCCAAATCAGCGTCAAATTTTTGTATGTAATAAAGTAATACTATATCTATCAGATGTTTCCAGCGATTGACAAGCAACGCTGTTCGCCCTTGACGGGAATGAAAAAAAAATGATCGTTAGTGCTTATAAATATTTTTCTGATTCTACCTCCGTCAATAAACGTAATCAGAAGCTCGCGTATTGCTGTGGTATTGGACATTTCAGAAAGTACTGTTGGGAGGGTTATTCAAGACTGGAACAAATGTAATGACGGATTTTTACACCACATATAGTTTCTAAGTGGCAACTTTGGCCGGGGAATATTTTTACACGAGTCACCAAATAACGTTATACAGAGAGACCTCTATAAGTGCACCCTCCATAAGTGCACACTCCATGTCCCAGATATAATTGTATAACCTTCATAGTGCACCCACGTGACCTTTAAAAAAGGTTAGCCAATTAATCGCCGTGATTTCAATCAACAAAGATGCAATAGTGACATTAGTCGTGCTTACAAATACATTGACATAAGATATTTGCTAAAATAGTAAAAAATTTTAATCACATTTTCCAAATAGCGAAGATGACATAAACGCCACAATAATACAATCAATAATTGTTGTCTCGCGCCTCAAAATGTCCCTCAAGAGAATTACTCTATAGTTTTGATAATAAGATAATAAAGACTAGTCATTATTATGTGTAACAGTTTTCTGGTTTTCTATTCGTTGTTCTATAAGTGCACACCCTCCCTAAGTGCACGCTAACGTCAAGTCCCGAGAGCGTGCACTTATAGAGGTCTCTCTGTATTTCGCTGTCAATATCTTCGATATCGACTTGCAAATTTACAAGTAAACTCACAGGTTATTACTGGATTATGGAGAAAAACCATTAAGATAGCAAAAGATTATGTAAATTCTGACAATTCTTTTTTAGTTGATGATGAAATAGATAATGACTGTGAAATAGACAATAATTTTTTTTTAGAAAATTATGTTGAATTTGACTAATCACCTTTTAATAAAATTGATATCAAAATGGTTCCTCTTGACTGAAGAATTGATTTATCTAATCAGAATTAAAAATAAAAAAAAAAAACCACATTATTGTACCGGACTATATTGATATTTGTGCTACAATGGTTAGAGCAATAAACAGGCTTTATACTTCATTTAATAGTTTATGAGCAGAGGTTTTGACATAAATTCAATAGAGTATTTATTATTTATTTTTTTTATTCTTCGACCATAAACTGTACTGATTTCCCACATATTCTTCCACGTTGTTTTGGGCAAACGTTATAATTATCGATGGATTCTATTGGTCTCGCGCTGTGTATTCAACTTTGATTTGTGACCAAAAAGCTAGGGTTAAGGCTCCTTTTTTTTTGTGACACATGAGACTTATGATTTTAACTACATTTACATTGTTGTTATAGTAGCTGTCAATAAAGATCTTACATTGTTGTTATAAGAAAAACTGACATCAACAAAAGTCTATTGTAATGAATATTGTACAGTCCCCGGTGAGGTGACAATCGTTTTTATGGTTTTATAAAAATCCAATACAAATCTGTAGTAATATTAATTTTCTTATTTACTTAATATGTCAGGCATGGTCTTGTCTTCATATTTGTTTGATTTGGATAAACTATGAACATATAACTGTCTCTAATATGTTTGTGTTCTTAGACGCCTGATATAGTTCTAACCTGTTAATGTAAAGTATCTTTACATTTGTTATTGATGATAGTTATAGGATGTATGGATATGTATTCTTGCGTGGTCTACCTACTCCCAATTATGCAGATGTTAAATTGATTCCACTTGAGATAACAGACGAGACACATGATTTATATTATGCCGAGGTAAACCATTTACTTATGC
>CAJVPI010000193.1:0-43820 GCA_910592345.1 Paraglomus brasilianum
ATGTCCGATCAGAATTTATGTCCATTCCGAACTGACATATGTCAGATCAGAATTTATGTCCATTCCGAACGGACATACAACAGTCCTACATTCTTTGAGCGGCTGTGGAACGGAATCGCTGCGGCTGGAAAATGTTGGTGTGACTCATCGGAATCACGGAAGAATACGTCAGCTAATCGTAAGTCTTGACACTAGGAACATTTGAAAGTACTGAAGACGGAAGCCTAATAGCGAATCAAGAAACTCAGTCCGTATCAGATCTTACTAACACTATTAGTCAATTAAAGCAAGTAATAGGAGAATAAAGTCGGGAGATATCAAAACTGAAAAAACGTCTTAATGGATATTGTAAAGAATTAACCAGTACAAAGAAGAACAACTTGAAGCAAACGGGAATCTTATCGATCAGGGCAAGCGCGTGAAGGCTGTTATTGATATCGCGCGACTTGAACGGAAGTCTTTATACGAAGACATTGAATCCTTGATTAGTGATCTTCAAACGTCTGGCCCGAGAATCCGACCAGACATAACCACGGAATGTCAAAGATTTCGAGTCTGCTTGAAAAAGGGAATATTGTTAATCCATCAGATGGGAGAACTGACTGATAATTTTTACTGATTTAGCAAAGAAAGCTCGACAGGAATATATTATTGAAGTTTTCCACAATAATAACCCAGTTTCTTTATTTAGGCCAATACCAATTGCCAAACAAGAAGCAACTGCACAAGAAATGAAGCAAATCTGTCCAGAGCAGAAATTGTTTTGAAGTCCTTGAACAGGTGAAAGACATGGAGAGTTATTAAAGATACTAGAAGAGGTAAGATTTTTATTCAATTCAGAAATAGAAAATGAATTTGAGAACCAGAATAAAGAATTTTGTCAAAAAACGTCCAATAAAAATGATATAAAAATTTATCCAATAAAAACAGCCCTTTGGCATGGAAAACTTTTAGAAGTGTCCAGAATATTCTGAATCATGTTTCTATAACATATAAGGAGCGATTGACACTCCATATTTGGTATAAGTCCTGACTGTATTATGTTGAATTGTTGTTGCAAAATAAATCTTAGACAACCAATAAAGGCTAATTTGATGTTACTATTACTATTACATTTCAACAGTCAATAATTTTGTAGTGACTTTGTAATCACATGTTCTAACTTTGTAATGGTAATTGCTTTGTATGCTGCACTAGTCTCTGTCATGTCCTTGTGACTTTCTTCTTGTATTATAAATAGAGATTGATTCTTTATTAATATGTCCTGTGTGCAGTTATAATAGGATTATTATTCCAAAGATCCAAAAAAGTCAGAGAGGAATTTGTTTCTAGCACCTTTTCCAAAGCTGTTGTTCCTGTATTCCTAATTTGATTATACCGAAAATTTAAAGAAGTCTGAGAGGAATTTGTTTCTAGAGCCTTTGCCAAAGCCATTGCTCCTGTGTCTCTAATTTGATTGTGAGAAAGGTCCAAAGAAATCAGAGAAGAATTTGATCCTAAAGCCTTTGCCAAAGCTGTTACTCCTGTATCTCCAATTTGATTATTCCAAAGATCCAGAAAAGCCAGAGAAGAATTTGATTCTAGAGCATTTGCCAATGCTGTTGCTCCAGTACCTCCAATTTGATTGTGAGAAAGATTCAAAAATT
The DNA here is from genome assembly GCA_910592345.1 of Paraglomus brasilianum. Lineage (NCBI taxonomy): Eukaryota > Fungi > Glomeromycota > Glomeromycetes > Paraglomerales > Paraglomeraceae > Paraglomus > Paraglomus brasilianum. The sequence goes on from CAJVPI010000193.1 coordinate 1,647, forward strand.
CAGAGATGAATTTGATTCCAGAGCCTTTGCCAATGCTGTTGCTCCTGTATCCCCAATTTGATTATACCAAAAATTCAAAGAAGTCAGAAATGAATTTGATTTCAAAATTTTTGCTAAAATTATGGCTCCAGCATTTCCAATTAGATGCCCTGTAAAATTTAATAATAGACACTGATTTGGATAATTTGGTGCTTCCAATTGATCAAACAAAGATGAGATGATAACTGCCTGGAAAGAGGTCCATTTGGTTTAATCTTTAAGAATTTAGTAATATCATCCAGTGTCTTTTTGTACTGATAAAGATCAAAATAAATAGCTGCTCTTATAATCAATGTAGGTCCTGGTTGAATTTCTATTGACCTGTTGATATCATTTAATGCATTTTCATATTGTTGGAGGAAATAATATATCTTTCCTCTCACTTGCAATACAAGTGCATTATCTGGTTCAGTGTCTAAAAGTTTATTCAAGCTACTCAATGCATTGCCATACTTGATATTAAGACTGATATTTTCCTTTTCATTCAATGTAAGTGTAATACTTGGATCAATTCCTAATGATTTATCAAGATCATCTAATGCACAATCATATTTCTCAAGCATGAGATAAGCCTACCCTCTTAATATTAAATGCTGTGCCATTACATCAATTGAATTATGTTTTAACAGTTTATTAAGATCTGTTAAGGCATCCTCATACTGACAAAGATTAAGATAGACAGCTGCTCTTGCAATCAGCATCCTTGTGTCATTTGGTTCCATCACCAATAATTTATTAAAATCTCCTAATGCATTGTTAAACTCATCAAGCATAGAATAAATTTTCCCTCTTACTCTCAGTGCAAATGTGTTATTTGGTTCAAGCTCTAATAATTGGTTGAAATCATTCAATGCCTTGTCATGAAGATAAAGAATGTAATAGAGGTTTCCCCTGACTTCCAATGCACATCACTTGCATTAATCTTCAATGACTGTTTAAGATCCTTAAGAGCTTGTTTGTATTCTGATTGCTGCACATAATACTTCCCACACCAAGCCCATGCTCTGGCATTGTTAGGATCATTTTTTATGGCTTGAGTTATGTAATCATACCGTTTAAATTTTCCATATATGCAACAGCAAGGTCAATTTGGATAGTTGCATTGTCAGGATAATAAATAAGGGCTCTTTCAAGCCATAATATTACATCACTATATCTTTTTTCATCAAGAGCTTTCTTGCCTTGCCTGTATGCATAATGTAGACCTATTGGTAGCTTCATCATTTGTAGGATAGTTTTCTTTGGTTTCATTTGAAGCAAAGATAAAAAATTTGACTTGATAACAGAAGTTTCCTCATCACTATCATCATCATCCTGACTCTCCACAATTGTGTAAAATCTCTTGCCTTGTTGTTTGGTGTGATATTAATATGTCCAGCTCTGACAAATTTCTCATACAATGCTTTGTAAATTGGTGAGCTTGGTATTTTCTCAGTATCTTCCAATTGAAACTTTTTTCTACAATAAAAGCATTTTAGTTCAGAGTAGTTCATAGTCATGAATACTTCCAATGCCAAATAGCTGATTTTGTGTTTAAATGGAAGTATTCTAAAATCTCCTGTAACTTCTTGTGTAAATGGACATATAAGATGATCTGTAATCATGTCTAATATGAATGAATCATTTGGGTTTGAGTTAAGAAGTTCTTCAGGTCTTTCTGCTTTCCGTCTTGAGGCTGGTATTTCAAAATTAGTTCTTATTCTGCTACTTGCTTAATTAATGTATGTGTATTTTTTATCAATATATTCTCTCATGTCTTGAAACCTTCTTTTATATTGGTCAAAAGTAGTAGTAGAAAAACTTTCAGCATGTTGATCTAGATCAACCTGCACAACAGAAAATGTGATTGGATCTTTTTTATGGAGTATCATTAGAACTTCCACTGCTTTAAATTGAATAAATTTAGTTCTTACTATGTCCAGAGATAGTTTTGCAAGATAATAACAATGAGCCAAGGTACTAATATTTTTTGTAGATATTATCAGACTTTGAGCAATTTCCAGTATACCAAACAACAAAGAATATGGAATTGAGTAATCCAGCATGTTTTTTAATTTAGGGTTTGCTGAAACTGCTTTATATTTACTCCATTCTTGATCTCCAAACCTCCATAGATCTTTGATCAGCATTAACTCCCCTTTGGCAACTAAATTCTTATGAATTGGAACAGCTGACCATTCAACAAATGCTTGATACATGCTGCATAAATATCTCCATTTCTTGTACCAATGTCCCACAGAAAATTTTGCTTGTAAAGCCTTCTGAAGGTTGTTATAAATTTTTTTAGTGGCTCTGTTATCAATTGGAGTTTCTATAGTTGTCATAATACCAACCATATTAATATCAGATAAAGCCTCAACAGATGCAGCAAATGGAGCCTTTAGCCAGTTTATAGTTTCAAGGCAAGCAGTCTTACTATCATAATCATTCATTGCATGGAGAGTATCATAAAGATGCATAAGTAAGAAATCATTGTTGTAATTTTGAACTTTACTTTCCTCCAAACCAGCCCATGGAGTTTTTAATTTTGAGTCTAATATTTTGATATGAGATTGATGAATATCATACAATTTTGTAAGATTTTCATACAAAGCTCTACAGAACTCCCTTGTCATGATAAGAGGTTGCCTGCCAAATGCTTATAAAGCTAATATATATGTTTTAAGATGCAGTTCCAATTCAATATCAGTAGGCACATTATAGTCATTATATGCAACATCAATTCCGATTGTTTTCAAAGCATTTTCCAATTGATCATTATCTAGAATAGTACCATATGATAGCAACAGGTTGGACAATTTAATAAGATGATCTGCTCTGTCATTCCCATTGACAATCAATTCTAAGGTTGTAGCTAATAGCTCATTTAATTCCACATTGTTCAGATTTGCAGTAAACATATATATGTTCATAGTCTTCATCGTCATCATAATTATTACCGTCACTTTCACCTTCAATGACAATGAGGCCCCCCCAAATACAAACACATCTTCAGTCTCTCTATTATCAAGCTGCTTCTCTTTCCCTTTGTTCTCGGCATTGGAGTGTCCAATTTCCTAATAAATTAAGCAATAATCACTATGAAAAGTGTATTCGATTCATAAGCGATTTCCCAACGCTAAAGCATGCAACGAACATATTAATATGTAGTTTATATAACCATACATACCGAGGGGTCTGCTAGCTCTGAATATCGCTTATCCATACTTAATATTTTACGTAAATATAATTTGTCTGAAATTTTCTCAATTAAATATTTGGTGCTCCACAGCCAGGTAGGTTATGATTGCTTCATTTTCAACTGGCTGAACGTTTCTATTCCATCTTATGGTCCGAAACGTTGTGATACACTGCGTGGTACATGTATAGGCTTATGTATGTTGTACCTCAGTTGGGGACCTGTCTCAGTTCTGGACTGAGACGACTGGGTTCTGGACTGAGTGTCTGGGTTCTGGACTGAGACAACTGAGTCCTGGACTGAGTGACTGGGTTCCGAACTGAGACAGGTCCCAAACTCAGACACAACATGTATAACGTAGTAAAATGTTAATATGTTATCTCTGCATCGCGAATAGATCAACAGGGATTAAGTTTAGCCGGCGGATAAAGTTCCTTTTTCAGATCGCTGAATTGAAATAAGTATCGGACGTCACAAAGTAATCATAGTGCTTCGAATATTTCTGAGAGCGAACTCTTATCATTCAGACTATTTGAATAATCTCGGTTCAAATAGAGGGGGGTGTAACTAAAAGCAACAAATGTAAACTATTATGCTAAACTCGAGAATTATTAAAGCAAATAGTTAGAATTTTTTCAAACTGGATACAATGATAGCCCTCATTAGCTCATCGATTTGAAAATTGGATGATGTTTGGGACGATGTTCAGTAGCTTTTGCATTAATTAGACTAAACATAATAATAACAACGTAAATTTTTTGACTGCAAATAACACAACCACCCAACCCATTGTGTCAGAATCCCAAGCTCTGTAAAGTTATGCGATACCTAGCATCAATGTCTGTACACGTAACTGTAACTGCGTTTTATTATAAATATAAGTTTACCAGATGTTAGCGTAATTGATGGTAGTAGTGCTGGCGAATGGTTAGCCAAATCCCATATTTGTATCATATCGATCTGATGTTAATATTATAATTGTTAAAACTAATGCAATTGTATCAACGTCAATGTAGTAATCTCAAAATGGCTATATTAATATGAAATACTGATTTACCATATATAATATCACCTATATTGGTAATCGAAAATTTTATATGATAGGACGATGAGCTGCCCATGATCAGTTAATATTGAGGCATAAAAATGGCTTCCGATTCTATAAACCCTGAGAATAATGATAGTCCTGACTGCCAGATAGTCATCAGACTCTATATTTTAAAAAGACAGACATCCTTCATTACTGGGATACCCCTCCCCTTAATTCGTTTTTTCAATCAGACACAGCATCAATTTACTTTTTGAGGGAAGGCTGATAGTAATAGTAATGGCATTATGCCTTAATGTTAAGTTTATACTATAAATACCAAATCCTGAAATATACAGTATTAGAAACCCCCCCCCCATCATCTTCAGTTCCGTCGATTGATCTAATAAATAACAGTTCCACTACCTACAGCTCAACTAGAAGGTTTGAACTATTACTTATTACTATGCAGAAAGTCATAATAATAAGCCAATTGCACTAAATCCAAGTCTCATTAGCTGAAATATGTAACTATACCGTTTATTCATAAACTCAATGCCTATAGTTGACACACAGAATGTTAAAACTTATATGTGAATTTGTTATATGTTCTTTTTTGTAATTATGTTGCTTGTTCACTTCATATAAATAAGCTCATTTCCATAAAATAACTGGAGCAAGTATTACGTAAATATATTCGTATAAATGAGTCTTGGCACAAATATCAAAGACGGAATATTAACCCTGCTTGATGTAACAGCATACTTGGATCATTCAATATATTAAGAAGATTGGGAATCATCGACTTCGATAAGAACAGACGACTAAGATAGTTGACGTCAAGGTTAGTGAAAAAGACACAAGTTCATAAGAAAACGATAACTCAATGATAGGAAGGATTACTAAGCAATCAATTATACCTGTTTATTGCGGATTGACCAAAACGGCCTCCTGCTATATTTCCATTTAATGCCTCGCCGTTGATCGTTAAGATTAAATTCATTAACAATGCGTTCTCTCTCGTCTTCCATCTACAGCATAACGAAACAATTGCGAAGTTAGAGATTCTTTAAAATCGCTTTTCATATGCCTTCTATTTCCTTATTATCTCCATCTATTGCCTGCGTATTTTACTAACCTGTATATTCCAAATTACTGAGACATAGCTAAACATAAACTGAGTCAGCAAAAACATGGCCGTTGCGAGATATATCACAACATCTGCATTATGCCCGCTAAAGTTTTCCGACATAACAAGAACAACAGCCATAAATCCCCCAGCAAAAAGCAAGTTAGCAAGACTGAGCAAAGCAGTTCGGATAGCGGTTATTCTTAGTGGTTTGTTTAGAGCATCCATATTTGCGGAAAACTCATCTTGATTTATCTAAAAAAGTCACATGGAAGGAGAGTGAAGAATGGAGGAGAGAGAAGCATGACAATTATCGGTAGATAAGTAATGAAACGGAGAGGACAAAACAATAAGACTTTCGATCTGTTCACTGTATTTTACTTACATAATCCTGCAGTTCTGTGGGATATGTCTTCCGGTACTTGCCATCGATGAACCGTGCCTTCACTCGTACGGTAACCATGCTATGCTATGCTGCCAGTAAAATGGTTTAATGACATATAATCTTAGACATCTTTCAGATCAGAGTGAAGTTGTTGTATGTTGTGTGTGACAAACTGCGGGGGTGTGTGACAGGGGTAATAATTGAAATAATACTTATATACTATACAATACAATAGAACAATCCGTGACAATTGTTGATGCACTAGTGCTATTCTATGAAAAGTCGGTTTTCATCCGAGTAGATTTATATTAATAAAATTTGCAAAGTGGGGCTTCGGTTCCTCTCTTTCCATCATTACCCGTGATCTGATCACACGTGTCTGAATAACGACACACAGGGCCTTGCCGACGAACTACGCAGATAACAGACGTAATGCTTTCGATAACTGAATTATATAAACTGGTTGAAATAAACATTTAATGTTTGAAGTTGATAATTGTTAATTAAAGTTATAGGAAATAGCCCGATTTTGACGAGTGAATACATGTTACAATAATAATAATAAGAGAAAGCTTATTTATTTACTGATTAATAATCTTTACACATTGACTTAGTCATCAAATACAAAAGCAGAAACATGACATGCGATTATTACAATTTAAATAATTACTGGCCGTTACTAAAAGACATTGTGTTCCAGACCCTCACCTTGATTCGTATCGTCGGTAAAGGAAAATGAATATCTTAACTAGGCTAGCAGGGACGCAGAAATAGGTTTAAAAAAAGGAGTAGCAGATTGCATGTTTCACACTGTAGGAGTGGTTTTAAAAGGGCTTAATTGCTTGAGGACGATAAGAATTTATTTCACGTATCGACAATCATCAATAAGAGCAGACCACTTAAATTTATCGAGTAAACATGTTACTATTGTTGTTAAGACTTGACTACTCAATTCTCCAACCGCTACCCATTAGATTCCAAGGGTTGACCACATTTCCAATTTTATGCGATAATCCCTCCCCTTTTGGCAACGAAGGAGGTGTCAATTATAATAAACGCCCTGTTACTGCATATTCTGCCTGTCGTACTGTCGTAACGCCCCGCCCTTATTACCTTTATTAACATTTAACGTAGCGCCTATCAGGGCCTGGGGGCTTATTCTAAATTTAGATCTTTGTATTACATTAATTATCTATGAATCAACAGCACTAATACTAACACTAACGAAAGGGACAGCAATAAATATACCCATCAACAAGAGCACCCACCAAAAATAGTTGTTCCATCGAGTTGTTTCTCTCATTAAAACATTCGATCTTAGATACTGGTGTACAAATAACACACTACCGCGCAGTACCCTCATGACGCGACTTTTTCAAAATAAAGTGATGCACTACGTATCTGTTAGATTATCCTGATCTATTGTGGAAGTACGAACTCTGGTTTTTTAATTTGAAGAGGCTTTGGAGTATATGGCTGACTATTATTGGACAGAGCCTTCATCTATTCTGCGCGAAAAGCTACAATGCGAGAATATTATCCATTCATCAAAACGTAACCATGAATTTCCATCGAGCATTTGTTTAGCCGCCGGAACCATAATATCACTTCGTGTAAACGAATAACGTCAAAATAGAAAGATTATACTATTGGCGCATTATCCACATACCACATACGACTACTACAGAGCAGAGTGACGCAAAATTCTCAGTGGCCCATTGTAATTGGTCACACATATTTGGGGAGGCAAAACATCCTTCAACGGATCTCTATGGATAAGAGCATCGTCGAGTGTGAATCTCTCTTTAGAAAAAATTGTCATCTGCAATTCTATCCTTACTCGGAATTTATAGAAGTAGAGCTAGCCCAAAGCTTGAACGACCAAACCGTCTATCATGCTACATACGAATCACTGCATTTGCATGTGATATTGCGGCTGCTTGGAAACAGCGACACTTGCACGGCAGAGTTTATTGGCGAGTTTGCTAGGATATACTCGCTTCCAGCCTATAAACATACAAATACACCGGATATAAAACAGTTCAGAAGATACTCAAAGTTGCTTTACAAACGCAATCAATCCATATATGGAATTACCAAGGATGACGATAATTACTACTTGGTTGCTGACAGACGCTTTCCTCATTACTATTCTCTCTATGGGTTCTGTTCTGCATGTGGAAGACTCAGGTGCAGCCCTGTGTGGTGCATTTGCGGGCATAAAGAGTTATTGGATGGGTGGACAAGTAACAACAACAAACTTGACAAGTTTATCAAAAGGTCACAGAGACAAACAAAGTCAGCAAATGAAGCCTACTTGGAATGGATTCCATTTGATCGTGCGAGAATTTATGACCAGTACACTACTCACGATCTGCCAACTGTTTATCAATTCATGAGATTGATTCCACTTGAGATGCAGTCCAAGACAGTCACGGGTTTCAAACGATGGATTAATAATATTATAAAACAAGATGATTTAGATTTGCGCAAGGTTAAGTACCAATTATTTCTGCAGACATGTCAGGTTAATGATTGCCTTTAGAGTAAAATTATTGATTTGTTTATATGTACCACTAGTTATGCAATGATCATCCAGATATACTTGACCCAAATGTATGGTCTGCTATTGGCTTTACATATGATGAAGTAGATCAAAAATATTGTCTCTTGAAAGCAATACTACATGAAGGAACATACTGTGAATTATGTCTGGCATGCACTGATTGTTTACACTCCAAAATAAGGGCCTTTTGTTTCAAATGTCAAGCATCAAATCCTCCTGATTGGACTACTGGTAATAAGTCTCTGGACTTATTTATAATGGAATCATGGGCTAATGTGAAGAATAGTATTGATACTTATATACAGTGGATAGAATACCCTCACTTGACAAACATAAGAGAAATGTCACCATTACTATTACAGTATGAATGCACACATATGGCAGAGTGGCTAGGATTAACAGATAAAGGGAACCACTCAAGAAGTGTGATATTCAAAAAGATAGTTGATGGACAGAATGCTCAATCTTTTGATTTTTACCAGGTAAGCATTTTCAACATTAAAAGTTATTTTTCTGCCATGTGTGTTTTATCAAAGATTGTTGTAACAGATATTAATATTGCTTTCTCCAATAGCTAACTAAAGATTACCCTGAGATCTTATTACCAGCTGATAATATTTGGATTCTTGGTATCACTCAATCACCATTCACTCGAGATTATTATTTAATATTTTACTATGACATACACACAGTCTTGAATAGAATCATGCATTGTAGTAATCATAAACATGGGTTGAACTTTATGCAGCACAGTGAGTTTGATGAAATTGAAGAAATTGGAACTGGTGGATATGGGACAGTCTATACTGCTAAACATAAGTCACTTGATGAACATATTGCTTTAAAGAGTTTCAAGAACATTAGCCAGACACCAGAACTTTTTATTTCAGAGGTAACAAACAATCCATTGTATTATATTTAGTTGATTTTAAGTAACTCTTTTTTTTTTTAATAGTTCAGGAATCACGTTTTATGTATTGATGTGTCAATACGATTTCTCAAAATTTATGGAGCTACACAGCAACCCAAGACAAAAGAGTACATGATTGTAATGCAATATGCAAGAGACGGTAATCTTTTCTCTCATTTGGATCAAAATATCAACAAACTGGCATGGAAGACAAAAGTAGACTATTTGCAGTGTTTAGCATATGATCTTTCTGCCATGAATAGGCAACGATTAGTACATGGTAATCTTCACGGTGGAAACATTTATATTAATACCGAGAGACGCAATGCTCCATCAATTTGGCCATCAATATGTGATCTCGGACTTTCTATACCAGTGGATTCCACCAAACCATGTTCGTCAACGATTCAAGGCGTTTTACCTTACATTGCACCAGAAGTTCTCCATACTTGTAAATTTACAACGAAATCGGATATTTACTCTTTTGGGATTCTTATGACTCAAATTGCCAGTGGTGAGCCACCGTTTAGAGATTTACCATTTGACAAGCGTTTGGCAACGCGCATTTGCGAAGGATTGCGACCTGCGATGCCTGATTCAACACCAGAGTCCTATAAACAACTTGCCAAAAAATGTTGTGATGCTGATCCTAACGAGCGTCCCAAGACTGATGAACTCAGTGGATGCATCTTTACTATACACAAGGAGGCGCACAAGTTTCATTTTGGTGGTGGTAGTGTATGGGACACCATTTACAACAATAAGAATGTAAAACCCTTAACACATATTGAAAAGGAGAGCAAATATTCTAGCAAGCTGTTACCTATTGGAGATTTGCCTAAACCAAGGAACATCGGTTAGGAAATAATGAACTATATCAATAATACGATTTATTTAAACAAATACGTCAGCCACCGTCGGAGCAACGAAATCTGGATGTCTGTCATCATTATTTATTAAACGAACACCTAATAACAAATTAAATAACGTTCTATTAACCCCCTTATTTGTTATCTATGCGAAGTTGTAATTTAAAAGGTCAAATGGGCAGTATAAATAATTAATTTTAATAAAGTTGATCTTGGGAATTAATATTAATATTGGGAGATCATTCGCTGTGCTTCCGTTTAAGGTTTAGAAAATTCCTTAAAAGTTTATTGATACTGGAAGAGATCGACAACGTCACGTTATTAATAACTTCTTTCTATTGCTATTCACTTTTTACAATTATTATGGATCAAGAAACTGCTCAAGCACTTTTTGACAAGGGAGCATTTCTAGTATTCCTGAACGCTCCAGAAGGAATGGAGGTTAGTTACTGCTATCTGCTATACAACTACATTGCACGTAAATAATTAATTACAATTTTCACCAAAAATAAAAGTTCGGGATCGATTGCAATTCATGGCAGATTGGGCCCAAGTTTATGGGGGTCAAATTGATACCTCCAGGATTACATTATGTGCACTACAGGTACATACGAACAATAGAAGCGAACCGTTAACCACTCCTCACTTTCATCATGCTAAAAAATAGTTATAATTCAGCGTATCAGCAAATTCGAGCGTTGGTTTGCGCAATGGGTTTTTCAAGTTTTATGAAGAAAGAGAGGTAAATTGGGCTTTCATACTCGAGTTTTATGTTTTTACTTGGAATAATAAACGTTGAATGCTATCATTACTCTGCAGATCGTAATAAAAGAATGGGATTCGACTAGAGAAGATGTCAAGAATGACTTTGAAATTGAACAAGTTCAAAAAGAACGAATTGCTTCAGGTAACAAAAAGAGAGATAATAGGATCAATGGTTTATTGTAGACCTTTTCTTTTCTTTTTTTTTCTTTCGATAATTCTCTTGTTCGCCACTGTTAACATTCTAATCTCAATGGATAAGATTGAATTCCATTCAATCTCGCTTAATTATTCCGCTTTCGCCGTTTCTCCCATAATTTAGACATGCGTCGACTAGACCCATACCTCGGAGCATATCCTTTATCTCCACCAACTACGTGGCGGAAATGGGTTCATCTCACTGATTTCATCAGCCGTGCACTCATCTCTCGGGTGCTTCCTTGTCAAGGCAAGATAAACAATATATCAGATTCTAGTATCGACGAAGAGGAGATTGCACACCTGGGTAAACATGGAATGGCTAATAGGGAGACTGTTGGGTTGGAAGAGGAGGGAGCGATTGCAGAAGCCTCTGTGGCAGCGCAGAGTATGCAGAACGAGGAGGTTAACGAGATTACAAAAATCGATACACAAGAAGCTAGGATAGAATTCACCAAATTTGATCTTAAAAAAAGTTGGAGACAAGGTGCAATTGGTACGGAAATTACAAGATATGCACAGGATAAAAGTTGGCTATTGCGTGATTTATTGGAAAGAGTTTACAACAAAGGTGAGCCTTGAGATAGAACGGTAGCATATTGGTTTTATTGTCGATGGCGCTTCTTCCGATTCACGGTCGCATTCAATCAGATCCAAAGGAGTTACTTGGTGAACTGCAGCTGGCCTTTGTATGTTTATTGATAACCGAAAATTTTGCTGGATTGACTCAGTGGAAGTCGTTGATACAATTGGTATGCTCATGTCAAGAAGCGCTAGAACAGTATACAGATACTCTTTTTACACGATTTTTAGGTTAGTACGATGAAACAAGCAATACATTTCTTGGACCTGCATAGCTTCTTAACTTTTAGCTTTTCAGATGTCTTATCATACCAGTTGGAAGAATGCCAGACGGATTTCTTTTACGAAATCGAAATGGACAAAAGCTTTCTCCTGCATGCGCTGAAGGTATCTTTAGCCAATAACATTACTGACAAAATATCCTACCAAACCCGCCACTCTTGTGTATACATGCAGATTGTAATTCTTTATTTCGTACCACTCCAGACATTATCGCGAAACATTGATTCAGTCTATTCGACTTCTGCAACCCCGCAAAAATTGCACACGTTGAAACGACGGTTTGAAAACTTCCGTGCATTTCTTGACAAGAAATTCAACTGGACATGGGTAAGGGAAAGTCGAGACGAAGATGAAGACGAAGGAGAATATGCACCGGTGGTCGTCGAGTTGGACGAGGATGGTGGCTTCGATGTGTAAGAAGAAACATAACTGAATGCTTAAGAAGGAAGATCAGAAAGCAACTAGCACATTGATGCATGGACACAGTAATGTTGTTTGAACTTTTATTCTTTAAAAAAAAAAAAAGAGTCCAACTATACACGCGAGACAAAACGATTCAAGTCTCGAGTTTTCTCTCCCAAATCTATGCAAAAGAAAAGAAACAGTTATCCATCAATCGAGAAAAAGGAGATATCCAGACGACTCGCTCTTTGCCCTCTTCGTTTACCTGGATATAACTCTCGCTCAAGAATATCATCTGTGCATTTATCTCTTCCACTATGAGATCTTGTATTTGGTACCATTGTTCTTTCCCTCTATTCTGTACATGGACTTTATATATGCCGTTACCCTTTCCTGGCTTCCCCTCGTGTGAAATATTTGCGATCAAGTCAAAGTGAGTCGAGAGTTTTTGAGAGGTATCCGAGTTTTCCGTCAATAAGTCTTTATAAGCAGAAAAATGTTAGCAAGTTTATCGCAAACACAGATTTAAAGATGAAAGCGAAAAGAAAAGTGAATTGAATAAACAGCATAATTCTAATTTGACTAATAATACAGAGATATTGCCATAAATTCATATGCATACATTCTCGCATGTCAATGTTTTTAATAGGGAAGTTGACTATTGTAGGATTCTTTTCGGATGACCAGTTGTTCTTGGTGAACCGCTTGATATGGAATATGATATAATTTGGCAATCTTGTCAATTGGAAACGACGAAGCATTCCCGCTGATTCCTAAATTTGAATGATTTAATAATTAGTTTACATTTTTTTATTTTCGCGCGTTAAGGCCCTGCCATTCTTACTTGGGAAGTGTGCCCATCGTATTTTGATAATATGGCTGTCAATGGAACCTATTTGATATGACAAGCAATATAAATTATACACGATACTCGACAAGATTGCAGAAGTCCAAATGCATTTGTCTTGGTGAATTACCTGTGGGATAATATTTTTTTCGATCTCATCTTGAAATAGTGGCGGCGGAGGTAAATCCAGCGTCAAAAACAAAAAAGGTGAAGAAGTTGTTGCGATCTCTACAAAAAAAGGGGCAACAATTCGTTTTAGTGAAAACTCGTTTGCTTTTATAAGGTATCTACCGCAAGCGCAGGTGTGTTCCCAAATGCTCTGTGCGTTTCCTATGACGCCAGCTTATACAGACCTCTATCAAGATCAAATGTCAACCGATCCTTCTCGTCAGCATCTTCTTTTACGATTACACTTTGTTTTTCGACTTTAACTTCTCCTTGAAATATCTTATATATGATACCTGTCAAACGACAATCAATAGAATCATTAAGTTGACAGTAATCCAAGCTCCAATATCCGTTGTAATGCCAGAGTTTTATAAAACTCGCATCCATTAAGCGGAAAATAACATCAGCAATACTCACTGCTTTCTTCCTTCCGAGTTCCCCCCAAGTCCTTATGTAGTGCGTTCAAGAACCACGACAGAAATTCTAGCGGATCGCTCTGTTCGGAGAGCTTGAACCGTTTGTTTGACGCGTTGGAAATCTCTTGCAGCAACTCGTGAGGGCTGACTTGCCCTTTGAATGCCTTTGGATTCCAAATCTTGCGTACTAATATGCTGAAACGCTGAACTAAATATGATAGATAAATAGTGAGAATGTATAAAAACCGAATAAGTTTCAATGTCCAATACGTAAGTCAGATTGTTACCTAATTGTGATTTGTTCTCAAAGTTCTGCAGTATGAAGTAATCTCTCAATGGAGGAATATGTGCTAGTGCTTGTATAATTACATTCACATAATCATTTGCTTTCACATTGTTCAACCCAACAAAACCTACGGTAAAGAAAGTAATATAAGATAAGGCCGACAGTTGGATCACGAAAATACATTATTTCCATTTACCTGGTAAATATTTTTTATTATTTAAATCATAGGACGCTTTCAGATTCTGATCCAACTGAGCTACTTGTTCTTTTGTGAACGTCGGATGGAGTACATACTAGGTAAAAAAAAAGGCGCGAAAAAATAGTAAGTAATAAATTCCGAATCGTTAACATTCCCGTTATAAAATTATTCGCTCTTGCGATTTCTCTACCTTGATGTCGTCCAGAGTCGAATCCTTTACCTCATACCCATCTGGTAATACATAAACCTAATGACGATATCCGTTCAACATGAGCCTAAAAAGTTCTTGCATATTGTGTGAGACGGAATGGAGATACCTTGTCATCCTACTTTCAATGTATGTAGATTAATGAACACATGATGATCTTCATGAATACTATGAAAATAAGCATGGGAAGAACGCCCACGGCCTAAAAGTGAATATGAAAAGAAGACGAAGGTGGACATGAATATGTACTTATTCTATGATCTCTGTAAACTTAACAATTCCTTACCTTGAAAATATTTCCCACAGACCAAACACGCATACACATTCAGGTTTGATAAACTAACAGAACAGACTTTTTCAAAATCGAAATCCAACATGTGTCGATTGATCTGTTGCCGAGTAAATGAAGAATCAGCCAAACAGGTCGTTCCTGGGCATGGACAGAAACATTGAAGAAATATATACTTACTGTGTCCAAGTACAGATCGCTCGACTCTGATTGTGGCTTAATTTTCCTCTTCTTCGACGTTTGCTCTTCGTCGCTATCAATTGTTTCATTAAAATCTCTCTTATCACTATGAGACATGTCTTGAGATCTGAATGTCGTTGGTATACGGTTTAGTATAAACAATTTGTGGTAGTGATACAATTTACAATCTTGGAACTTGTGAAACAATGAGACATGCTTATTTTATTGATAAAATTACTCGTTCTCTCTGAAACGGCTCGATTTTTTCAAAAAGTTGGTATAAAATGGTTCCTAATATCCACACTTAACACTTGTGATTTCAACTAAATTAAGACATAAACGTGCATTTTTACACTATATTTTCTAGTTTTAAATTGCGATGCAAGTGTTTACATGCAAGCAACAGCTGACGATATACGTTACCAAGCAAACATGAACTTAATTTTGAGCGAATCGTAGGTTCAATACCACACTGACGACAGGGTTTGAAAGTTTCGTTTTGGGCGACTGGCTGATGATAATGGTGCTTCATTATATTCATTAGGACTGGACTAATCGAAAGTTTCTCGGTACATATAACTTTGATTACAGGATTGTGAACACGCTCATCAATCTGTTTGTGAACTTTCTCATTACTGACTAATATTGAACAAAAATGACTGCAACTCTCACGACTATAATGTATATAGACAAAACATATACGTTCAAAAAGGCTCTGTTATTTCAAGAATCAATACGGAAGATGGATATTAACTTTACAAATTCACCGCTTACACGTCCGAAAACAATTTAATAGAGGGAGACAATGCCTCATCTGAATCACACAACAACTTCAAGAGAACAGAATATACCAAGTTTACGCGACAATTTTTTTAACATTGCGAATTTGCTTACAATAGACGAAGATTACTCTCGCCTCGGGCAATATTACAAATCATGCTGACCAAAGCGGGTTAAAACCATATTACTAATACGCCAAAAGTGTTGCCTGTACGCCAACTGCAGTAAAAGTCTACATAGCATTTACTACTTAACTACGCGCTAATAACACGCCTTACGTACTAAGAAAACAGTTGTACATAAATGCAGAATATATTTAAAAATATTCATAGAAAGCAGAGAAATTATTTCAAACTTCTTTAGTTAACTGTCATCAGTAATTCGTATTTAATATTTCTCAATACAAATTCAAGGCACATCGATTTCAACCATATCACTTACCAGAACGATATTTACACATTAACAACCAATCCCGAATACCTCAACCGCAAATGTATATTCCCAACTGAAGTCGAACGTTACCTCAACGCCTGTTGCCAATTCCTCAACTATTACGATCCATCGGTCCATCAATCAATCCAACCCTAACATTAATTCACCTGTCGTTATAATCTCTCCATATCAATATTTGCACAACCTACACACTTTCAAACTATTTTTATATGTCTACTTTGTGCATTTTGTGCGAGATTACCAAAGCAGAATGGCCCTATAAATATTATCTGCTAATTGAACCAAACTTTCCATCCACTACTGTTATACTCTCGGAGAAAGATCAACACGAACAGCATGCGTTTGCAATAGTTGCAAAACAATATCCATGCCCACAATTACACCCAATACTTGACAATATTCAAGCAATTTCCCTAATGCAACGAAAATTCTTATCTTGCACTGTTTTCTTGGCAGAAATCCAGAAAGTAATAGTGATCCAAAAATCGAACATTGGTCGGGGAGATGAGCTTTTCAAAAAAGCATGTGAGCGAAGCCATATTCTGTTATGCCAGTTGTATGCTAAGTGATTGTGAAACTGCTAACTAACTGGCTTAAGAATAACAGCTGCACCTCCTCTGTAATACCTGTCTCTTGGACCCATTAATCAAAAATAAATTTTTGCCTGATATAGTTTAATCTATTGGTGTAAAATAATTCTCCTACATTTGCTTCTTGTCGAATTACTAGAAATTTTATTTAGAGAATTAGGTTTGCGTCAATATTATATAAGCCATTATTATTATAATATCGGGTCTTGATTGATAATTTACAAAATAATTATTTTTGCCGGGGATTGTACTAATTTGTGGTCCAATATTAAGCTATTCATTTCAGAGCAGAGAAGAGTTTGCTTAGTTCTTGGTACATTTTTTACAAAATTTCTTTCTGATTATTTAATTTAATTAGATTAGGACTTTTACTTTGTCATGCAAACTATATTTTCGTAAATTTCAAATCGTACATTTACTTCAACCTTCTAAAAAGAGTTACGAGCAAGCAAAATAACCCAACAATAGGACCGAGTTTCAAACTATTTTCTTGATCGAGAAAAAATGTAAGAAATTGACCTTGAAGACTTGTTGTAAAATTAATAATAGCGTATATTATGACCCGTTTTAGAACCTTTATGCAAACTCCAAAATTACACCTTTTTATATTCTCGATCTGACGGGCCTTTATTTCCAGAAATTTCATAATAATTATCGATACAACTATCGAAGTACTCTCCATTAAACTATATATAGCGTTCTAGCCGATTTTGCCTGCTCTGAAAAGAGTTCTCATAGTTCTTTTTCGGGATAGCTTCAACAACTGCCTGAACTGCCCTTGCCAAACTTTTGATTTTATCAAATATTTTTCTTTTTTGGTTCGAGAGATTGAGAAAAGATCCCAAGGGACAAGATCTGGACCGTATGGAAAAGTTCCACTTGTTCGCTATGAAGATTTTTTCCAAGAAGCGAAAATAAAGTATCATTGGTTTTTACGGCTCATTTTTGCCAGTCGAAAAAAGAAGATTTCCGACAATGAGATAATGAGTTCTACATTTGTTACATAAAGCATGTGACAAGTTAGACAAAACTTTTCAGGTCCCCACATATACTGAGCTTAAAAATGAGACACAATAGCTTTAAAATATCCCGTTCCGTCTTATTACCTCAAATTGTTAACACTTCACATACACATGCTCGAAGTAATTCTTCATAAAGAATAATATACTAGTAAATACATTAAACTAAAACGTCTTTCTTCTGAAACATTGTACAAGAATGTAATTGTTTATATTTACATTACATCCGCTTGCATGTTAATTGGATCTAACTAGAAAAGCATAAACAAAGAAACTCCGAACCTTGCTTGCCTGCTTTTACAACTATTCAATGCTATAAATACTTATTGATATTTTGCTAATAATACCACTAATAATACCACTAGTTATACCACTAGTTATACTACGAGTTATACTACGAGTTATACTACGAGTTATATGTCTAATTTATCTCGAGTACAAATTCTATAATAATAGAACAACTGAATACGGCATTCATATTAATATTAATATATTACAACAAATTATTGGTATCCCTGGTGACTATTCCTTAAACTCAATATCACATGTTGTAGTACTATCCCTGAAATTGTCTGTGGGCGTAACAGTCACACATTGCATTCTCACGATCAACAAAATTAGTAATGATAAGGTTAATTCAATAGTTGATAGAACATCCCGTAACTGATAACGTTAAATGGGAATGGGAACAAATAACATACAAACCGGTATTCTCTCAATGTAAGTCCATTGCGCCAAGCCTAGTCAACAAAGACACATACATGTACACACATGTACAAAGTATAAACGTTCTCGTTTGGCATTTCGGAGAAATGAAAACAGTGCCAAATCAAGAAACCGAGCTTTGTGTCGATGATACTCTTCAGCCGAATCTTCTATTGCTATAAAAAGATTTTCTTATAGAGATTGACGTTTTGTATACCGATAATGGATGGAAAAGCGACACCGTTTGCAAACAACTAGTCCCAACCGTTCGAGACTGTGATACATATACCGAGTTACACACGCATAATAATTAGATGATGTGCAAAAATAATGATACTTCATGTAGATCGTCTTTCGCCAAAGAGAATTATTGTACATTGACCAATCTCCGATTTGCAATGACGAAATAATATCAAATGATATTCTTGTATTAGCGCAAAAAGCAATCCTGTCTTGGTATTACAGATATAAATGACACAGTATATTATATAGAGTAAGTTTGACAAATCTCCGAAAATCATCCAGTAATTAAATTGTGATCAGATTCCTGTCGGAGTTAACTCCAGAAATCAGGCCGATCACTAGTTTATTAGGCAAAAAAGATCTTGCAGCAATCCAAACACAAGGTTAAATAAAAGGCGACCCCCTCCAATTACAAATTTTATAACATTTGGAGCTAAACAAAACAGTATTATTGTTTAGAGTATTTTTTTGCGGAAACATTCGTTTTCCTACCTGTTCTCTCCCCCCCCGCCATAAATGATACCCCCCAACACGCACTCGCTACTGGGAGAGTAAACATGTACTGGTTTCACTCAGTGATACTCGGTATATATGTATTGTTAATACCTCTCGCTTGCGCACTGATTCCACCACAACCACGATGGTAACGTAGCTGCTAAAATTGGGAAACGCATATATACCATTACACATTATAACAGTTTACCATTATCACTTGTAGGAGTCATCGAACACAATTAGTCAACAGAAAGTGAGTATAATTGTTTGGAATAAATATGAACGATAATTGTCGTAACGAATTACATATTAATATGCTTTGCATTATTGTTGACAGACTCTATGTCCATGGTGGAAGAATAGGCGCAAGACCAATTCCAAACACAACGGCTTCTGATACGTCTCAACTGCTCATTCTCGATTTATCCTCTCCATTCAATGCGACCGAGGCTCCGTGGACAATTGGTCCAGACGGTCCACTGGTGGCATCTCATTCTCTCTCTGTAGGC
This sequence comes from Paraglomus brasilianum, assembly GCA_910592345.1. Lineage (NCBI taxonomy): Eukaryota > Fungi > Glomeromycota > Glomeromycetes > Paraglomerales > Paraglomeraceae > Paraglomus > Paraglomus brasilianum. The sequence goes on from CAJVPI010000193.1 coordinate 21,363, forward strand.
GGTAGCAATAACCAAATACTTATTGCATTCGGTGGAGAGACTCCTTCCACATCTCAGACATCGCTGTTCACTTTCGATACACAAAGTGACAGTTGGTTTCCCAATCAAACACCCGACGTGGTAACTCGCATGGAGCACTCGGCGGCTAGCAAATTGAACGACTCTACAATATACATATTTGGAGGAATTTCGACCGCCGTATCCTCGCAAACGCAGTTTGACCAGCTGTACCTACTAAACACTAAAAACATGAATTGGTCTCTAGTCGGTGCTTCGCAGGCTTCTTCTCCAACTGGCAGATTCCATCACACCGCTACGATGATGAAAGACGGGAGAATGTGGCTGATCGGAGGATTTGGCAATGGACAGATGATATCCATGAACGATCTTTATGTATTTGATACAGTTAAAGGAGTGTGGAGTAAGACGGTGAGTGAATGGTGAAAATTGTGGCAATTATAGCATAGCAGTAATGGTGAAATTAATGGACTAGGCTGTTCAATTTGATAGCGTACTGTCATTCTTCAATCTTGTTGACATATCTAATTCTTATTTTGTCGCGTACAGACAGCAACAGGCGCTATTCCCGCTCCTCGAAGAGCGCATCAGGCTGTAGGAAGTAAGCAAGCAATCTTTTGTAGCTACTTCAGCATCTATCATATTCTGGCATTTTACCCGATATTGTTCAATTCCCTAACCTTTCCGCTTTATTCATCTTTTATACTACAAGCTTCTTCAAACAAAATAATAATCTTTGGTGGATGTGATCAAACATTTAATACAATATATAACGACGTATACGTCCTGGACGTTAACGCTGAGCCGCCAATTTGGAGTAACCAAACAACCGGGGGGACCCTCCCTGCTGGAAGATATGCTCACTCTATGACATTGGCGGGGGACAACATTATCATTGCATTTGGTAAGCGATGCGTAAAAATAACTGCTATTTTAAAATGTTTACATTCACCAGTTTTTATTGATTTTTACCGTTACTTTTGTAGGGTATTCTGTATGTATTTATCTTCTATCCGTGGGTGACATAATATTCAATTTCGTCATCATGACAACGCTTTTACTATTTTTAAATTTATCAAACAAGTTAATTCACTATAATCATGTGATAACTTTTTAACATATAAATCCAACATGCCCATAATAACAAGGTTGTTCTTATTAGCATTGTACTAACATTCTGTTATTTATTTATTTATACAATCTAGATGAAGTTTGAGACAGAGCCTCCCCTCTTAATATTAGACGCTACATCTTACACGTGGACGACGTCGTACACTCCCAAGAATTTAGATCCAACGCCTTCAGCTTCCGGACCTGGGTCTGCTGGATCTAATACTAACGGACCTAACGGATCGGACGGGACGTCATCTTCAAAGTCTGCTATAATAATAGGAGCGTCAGTCGGAGGAGGCATAGTACTAATAACTGCGATAGCTATTCTGTATTGTTGTTGGAAGAAACGCAAATCGAAATTCATGTCTGCACCATACGATGAACAACCGTCATCCACTCCTCCATTAGTCGCATCGCAGGCACGATTACCGTCAGCAGTAGCCATAGCAGAAAAACCGCCGCTGTCATTACCTAAAGCTTATATAACAAGACCACCAAATGCGATGACAAAGAGTTTTCCTAGTAATGCTTATCACAATTCCGACACAAATATAACGGATGCAGCGCCAACAATTCCAATACGGAAACAATCGCTTCAATTTGTACCATCTCCAAATCGTGTGCAGTCGTTCGCATCATCAAGTAGTACACCAACAACACCAGTTCGTTTGAGTGTTAATACGCTCTCTCCATTTGCAAAATACTCACCTGCCTCATCTCAGGGCAGTGGGACTAGTACGCCAGCCACTAGCAGCACGAGCCCGATACTCGAGCTTAGAAATGAACAGTATATGAGTAGTGGAGTGGGTGGAATGGGCGGAATGGGTGGAATGGGTGGAGTAGGTGGAGTGGGTATGGAGACTATACCTGAGAGACTAGGGAATGATGAAACTGGTCATATTGAGGTTGGAAAATGGAAGTGGGTGAGAGATGAAAGCAAGGAGAGTGAATGAAAGGGATATGATGGGTTAATTTAAAAAGCAAGACAGAAAATTCTATAGTAAATGACATTAAAGTGATAGAAAGCTAATGCACGAACGATAGTTTCGCGTCTTGACTATTTTCAGCCGAGACATGTCAGATAAATTTGGATCACCAAGAGTTGGGGCAACATTTTGTATATTTTATTAATATAAATACTTTTTTGTATATCATTAGTTTTAGCAAAAAATCGGAATTTTATTCCAAGTCCAAGCAATGGTTTGCGAGGGCGGTTTGACAAAAATTCTTTCTTTCTCACAAGATGTAAAATATTAAATTTTCTTTTGTGATAATCAACACATACTGATTATTTCTCACATGTCACATGTCACATACAGTCTCAAAATATATATACCAGTTGTTTTTATTTCATGTGAAATATATTAATGTACTTCTATTATTACCCGATCTGTACGTATACAAAAGAGGAAACGCAACTTTCCTACGTCTAGTTATTATATATATCATGCATCAACTAGTCCCTTTCCCCAATTGGTCAATACCCTGTTACATTCTTGTTTAAGATGTATTGAACGTGGCGAGTCCCATTCGCCCTTAAAGATGAATTGGCGAGCGTAATGTACACACGCCTCACGATAAAATTTAGTGTACAAGCGAGAATTTATTGCTTTCTACAAGGCAAAGAAGAGAATAAATAGTTTAGTGATGATAAATTTTTTCAAGGCATATTTTATATTGTTGCACGTAAACTCGTGAGTTTGATAAACCCAAAAGTTAAATTCTTTCCTCTTTTGAAGCTTACAAAGATCACTTTACGCATTGACAATAAAATACTCAAACTTACCGCCCATTTAGATTCGCTTGGTCTGAGGAGATGAGATTTGGGATTGAAATTATGTCGAATTAAAAATGTTTCGGGAAGAACCCAGATATCAGAACCAGTAATATACATTTGATAGAGACAGGCAGCTTTGTTGTCATCAAACCGCTCTGTACACCTATTTTAACAGAAAGCGTTGCAGTTAAGTTACATGTCTTTTTATATGAGATCTATGCGATGTATGTGCATATAAACATATACTCACCATGGTGCTGTATTGTCTTTTTTTGACACAAAGTTTGGTCTATAATGGACTTCAAAATCATCAATTTTGTACACTTTCCCTCTTTGCCACGATGCATAACATGTAGGCCCCCGATTCAACTCCCATCCGTCATCCTGTAAACCCAAATCACCACTCCTGACCATTGAAATAATATCTTCTCTAGCTCGCGGAATCTGCAGGTTTGTTGCTCCGACTTTATATGTAAATGTAGGCACTGAAATAACATCGTTATTTAATAACAACTTCTTGTATCTCCGTATTTCTTCTCTCGTCTTGGTGGTAGGCCACGTATCATGATCGAGATAAAAGATAAAATCGGTACGAGCGAAAAAACGAGCGACGTTGAGATGAAAGTTGGTGGGACGAGCGAGCATTTCCGGTTTTTCGAAAGAAACAACGTTGGCTATTACGTGAATGTCGACATATTTGGCGACTATTGGATGTTGACTGAGGAAATGGTCCAGATTGTCAAAGGCTTGCTGAACTATCGGATCGTTTTCATCTAAACTTTCGCTTGAAATATGGAATGTTGCAGATATTGGGCCTAGAAGCGGTTTCGATAGGCATTAGAAGAATTAGTAAAACGGTAAAAGTCGAAAATTTGGTTAGCTAACACGGAATCATTATTAATTGATCGCATACCTTGCCATAGTTCAGTTAGTCTCTTTAGATCTTCAAAACGATTCTCGGTGACAAAGGCAGTAACTGTTATATCATCTTTCTCTGGTATCTTGCTTGCTCGTTTGTGGTATTGCTTTATATTGTTCGTGAATCCGCTGGACATTTTGGAATGCATTTTATAAAAGCGAGTATAAGTATCCATTTCGTTTAACGGCGAACTTCCATTTGTATCTAATGAGAGTGAGCATTAGTACGTCAAAAAAGTCTAGCAAAACAAACAATAAACAAGATTCGCTTTCTTTACCATAAGTCCTTGTCAATGGAAAGTTGGGATATATGGGCCTTGATGGACGAGTAAGGTATCCTAATATACTCGTTGTGAAAACAAACAGACTCACAACGATGTACAGAAGGGCAATAGCTTTTAATGCTACTATTCTTTGTCGCCATAGTGTTCGTAGAATACTCTTGATTGATGAGGTCTGTGACAAAGAGATTGGAGAGCCTTTTTCGGGTATTCGGAGTGTCATGTTGTATGAAAAGGTTGCATGTAAACTAATGTGGGTAAAAGAATATTAAAGTTTATAGGTAGAATATAACTGTTACAAGAGATTGCCTTTGTCAAAGGGTAAAGTATATTTAAAGATTGTGACTGAAGTTGGTTGGGGGACCAGTGAACAAGGGGAATTAAACAGTATCGGTATAGAAAATGTTCAAGCCAAATAAGTATAAACCAGGTTGCAACCAGACGGCTATTTACTTTATTATTAGGTCCTTGCACAAACCCGGAAATCTCCCCCTCAACTTTGTTGCATTTATTTTGAGAAAAAAAAAATATTAATATTAATCTTAATATTCCTTCCTTCCTTCCTTCCTTCTCAACCATAAGTAAGAGTAGAGGAAATCGAAGCAACCAGTAAAGCGAGCATAGCATGCATCAACTACAGAGACTTACGCTCATTGATCAGCGAACATCAACCCATTGTTTATTGCTCCCGTCTTCAACGGGTGTGCGACGTGACAGTATATTGATGTGCAAGGGTTTAAACTTTATCTATTTTGCCGGCGATTATTTCTAAATAACAAGTGCGTTATATATAAATGCGATGATGAACAAAATATTGCTCTAATGGCTGGCTGTTAGTATCATTAGAAAGTTTTCGTGGGGTTGATGATGACAAGTCGTCTATGTGAGAATGAGAATAGAAATTATGGATGCATAGATTGTGTTGGCAACTATCCTAAACATAGTCTATACATAGTAATACGCCCCAATATCATACCGGCTATTAATAGAAGATGGTGCATGTCGTAGTGTTACATACTGACTGACTTCCTATCTGTACACGATATAATTATATGGTCCAATGCCAGATACATGTGTTTCTGAACTATATGTGTTTGTCCTGGCTAGTTCGTTGTGTCTATAGAGAGTGAACAAGGAAGGTTCAGTCATGTGGAGCAGTTATGTTAGGATCGATATCTGCTAGGATATATATTGCTAATATTCAGATCCAATACGTTATCTGTGCACCAGTCTGGGAAAAGTCTATAACCGGGTTTGTATGGAATATTTCCCAGCCATCTCAACTGGGTTTATTGATAGAGGATCAGGCAAGAAAGAGGCGAGGTCGTCTCAAAGTTTCACACGTCATGGTATCACATACTAACTGTGATTTGCGCGATCGGTGACCAATTAAACCAACAGCAAACCCTATGTTAGCATCACAGACTAGCACTAGCTATTTCTAATGGCAGATGCAATCCCTACTCTGTCTCTCTCGGAATTTATACGTGCATATCCCGAGCATAACAGACAGTCTCAGTATAGTCGATACCATGAGCTAGCTAAACGGTTTCGATCGGTATACAATAGAGAACCCAATTTTATTGCCCGTGCACCAGGGCGGGTGAATTTGATCGGGGAGCATATTGATTACGTTGGGTTTGGTGTATTGCCAATGGCTATTAGTGGGGATATATTGATAGCAGTTTCGGTAGACGACGACTCTTCCACTGTGAGAATAAAAAATGTTGATGATTCAAAGTACAAATCCAGAGAATGGCAGTATGAAGGAGATGAACAGATTGTTACAATTGAGAATGATGAGGGATCCGTCGAGTGGAGCAATTATTTCAAATGTGGATACAAGGTATGGGAGATGGATATCACTAAAATAATTAATCTATAAAAGAAGTCAGATTCAAATATTTACCCCCGTATTCTATCGTCGTATAAAGGGTATATTACAACGCTTCAAGTTATTTTGCCCGAAAGGATTACTCTGTTTGGTCGACGGGAATGTGCCACCAGGAGCAGGCCTGTCTAGTTCGTCTGCATTCGTTTGTTGTGCTGCTATAGCAGTGTCATACGCGAATAATATAGAGACAGACAAGACTACTATGGCAAAGATTGCGATCGAGTGTGAAAGATATATTGGAGTCAATGGTGGTGGGTAGGTAGAGCCGTATCATTGGAAGAAACTTGTTTTGAAAACATTTGTATTGATTTCGACACATCTTTGATAGGATGGATCAAACTACTTCAATCTTTGCAGTAACGAATCAAGCTTTATACATTTCATTTCGACCTACTCTCCACCCAACGCTGATCAAGTTGCCATCACTCTCACCTCCGTTGACCTTTGTAGTCTCGAATTCCTTAGTCACATCTAACAAGGCGGCAACAGCACAGACCAACTACAATTTACGGGTGGTCGAGACCAAATTAGCAGCCTACTATCTTGGAACCGTAATAATGCGAAAGGGCTGCGACACGCTTTGGGACGTTGCCAATCAATATATGGATGGAAAGGAAATCGACAGTAAGAGTTTGAGGGAATTGGCGAATATTGTTGAAGAAAAGATTGGGAACAAACAACTTGGTTACAGTATCGTTGAATTAACCGAGTTGCTGTCCTTAACCAGTGAACAAGTGACCGAGAAGTTTTTGACTAAATTTCCTGTTAGAGCCAAAACATTTCATCTATATAAAAGGGCAAAACACGTGTTTGAAGAAGCGGCAAGGGTATTAGAGTTTTATTCTCTCTGTCAGACGTCGACGCACAGCGATGAAAGTATGACAGGTCACATCAAAGCTGACCAAGTGTATTCTGAACTCGGACAATTGATGAATAGTAGTCATGACAGTTGTCGTGACTTGTACGACTGTTCGTGCGTAGAAGTAGATGAGCTTGTAAGAGTATGTTTAGAGTGTGGCGCGAAAGGGAGCCGATTGACTGGAGCTGGATGGGGAGGTAATAACGCGTGAATATTTATATGGGTATGCAACGGTGGGGAGATCTTGATATTAGACGGATCGCTGAGTGTTTTTTATTCAATTGTAGGCTGCGTAGTATCCATTGTTTCCGGGAATGAGTCGGAAGAATTTATATCAAAAGTGACTGAAAAATATTACAACGTTAGATTCCCTGATTTACCTAAAGAGCGATTGTCAGAAGTTATTTTTGAAACTCTTCCTGGTGCCGGAGCTGCTGTCATTACTACTTTGCAGTAACAGGCTTGCGTTTCTGGAAACATGAATGAGCACAAGCGAGATATGATAATTATACCGGGCATATTATGGAATCGAACATTAAAACGAGTCTGGTTTGATAACGAAACAACAGCCATCATGAATAGTGTATTGCCGAATACATTTATATTATATAAAATACAATTGATGTGATAACGCGTATGTACGGTTTGCGATGTTAAAGGTGAAAGTATTACATGAACATGAACAACAAGTAAAGGGTGAATCTGAAATGCTATTATAAAACACACGGACGGAATACGGAACATACTGTCTAGACTTGGATGTTAGGAAAGCATGTAAATAAAACTTTTGGTGCTAAAGACATACTGTAATATTTGGCATACAATAAAGCAAAGACAGACATTGCAAAGTAAATATGATGCCCAACCCAACAATAATAAGTGCATCAACAATTGCATACATACAGAACAAGCTAGTATTAGATGCATGCAACACACTGTATTCAAACATCCCACGCTTGTTAAATATAACGTGGGTTTATGGCAGACAGTCCATTGTTCTTCAATGAAATGAATTAATATCCATAAACATGTTTTAACAGATAAGCTGATATATTACTATACTGCTGCATGTGATATTGCACTATTGATATGTACATATTCACTGTTTCGAATATAATCGGGCCATGCCATTTCTTGTGTGATGTTTAAATACTACCCTATTTGCTTTCAAGAGTGACGACAAGGGGTTCAAATAATGTACAATTTGAGTAGAACAAAGTTTACTAAAATTAAAACAAGCGGAGTCTATCGCTATGAGCCGGGTTATTGATCTGACCGTGGAATCAGTTGTATCAACTACCACTGTGTATATGTAATACACAGTAATAGTAAATCCGACATTTCACTCTGATCCATGCATCTTGTCAATCGAGATATTAATGTCTTCCGGCCATTTGAGTCATACAATAGCGTAGTATGCTGTATATAGGCCACTTTCGTGTAAATGTCTAGACCATTGTCTTTATTGTTGGTGTCATTAGGGTGAGAAAATCTTTCATACAAATTATAGCACCAATTCTTACTCCCGTCATTGATACTTTTAGTTTTATTTACATTCGCAGTGTCATTTTGACATTGACGAAGATAATGCGTGAATCCCTACCCAAACCCGAAACTTATTTGATACAGTTTATGTTCTAATGAAGAGATGATACGAAGCGAGCAATATAGTGAATAATAAAAAGTGAGTATGAAAGTGTTTAGGGGAATAGTAGCGAGAACTATGCGAGCAAAGTTCAGTTATACGATTTACTGTCCTACTTAATTGATGAATAGCGTGATATCCATTAGCCGTGTAAACGGAAAGAGAGAGAAAGAATACCTGCATTGAAAAAACGATTATAGAAGATCAGTACATAAGATACAATCGCAATCATTTACGATGGTGATATCTAATAAAGAATTTACCCGTACGTGTGGTTCTCGAACACTAGTTCCTCATGTTGTATGTCTCACTGCACCGAATAATTTTCTGATTCTTGCTTCTGTTCACATAGCTTGCGCTATGTCTATTGTTGCACCTTGGAGCAGCAGTGTGCAAATAAACACCATTCACATAGTTCTTTTCGTAGAATCCGGTATCCTTCTGCTCAAATTCTGGAGTCATGGCTGATCTCCGTCGAGTATATTTGGTGATTTTCCAGACTTCGTATTGGTTCTTCAGCTTCTTGATAAAAGACATGTTCAGGGACAGAGGGAGTAGGTGGTGTGTATGTATGTGTGTATGTATGTATGTATGCGAGTATAGTGGTATAGTACTGTTAGCAGTCCAAAGAGTTGATAGTAGTTATTCGTGAGAAGAGCAAATTAAAGTTAAGTTTGGCTGTAAAGAGCGGTAATTTCTATATATAAGTTGGTTATTAAAGAATGCGATATGGGTGATAATGAGTGTGGGTGCTTTATGATATTTGCGAAGGCAGTTGATAATGTTATTATAATAGATTGCCAATGGGGGGGGGGGGGGGTAATTGGTAAGTCAATGTCAACTTATTATCAAAAGAAATGTCTCCGCTTCTTTATCAGCTATAAAGCAGACGTCAAAGATTGATAGCATCCGGAGTGAGAGAGAGAAAGTAGCGAAAGGTGCTGAAGGGTGAAGACAGCGTACCTGATATTATTACAGCCTCTGTACTACGGAGTACATATTAAAAATTACGTTTTTCGATGATAAAGGAATATCGTAATGGGTATGAACGAATGGAATAATTTGTTCGGTTATGTATGAATACTATTGAAATTGCAGTATTGGATTCCAATGTTTGCATTTTGATGTAGCGCAATACAGGCCTGTGTTACATAATGTTTACTTGTGTTTCCAACCACATATCCGAACCCGTGACCGCAAAAAAAAAAGGAAAAAAAAAAAAGAAAAAGAAAGGCACCGCAATAGATAGATATATATATACTATAAGTAAAGTGGCAATTTAATACATTCCTTTGTATTTCTAATTGAAGCGCCATAAACAGGTTCGCTGTTGTACCCGTGGTGTTTCATTGGTGATTAGCATGCAGACGATTTTGATGTGAGGTAACAATTAAGAGTAGTTAGGCTGTCTATAATAGGCTAGGCGTTTATTATTAATATAATCACAGCCGATTCATTTTGCAAATATAAATAAATAAACCTAATGGTAACACATTGGTAACACATTGGTAACACATGATTGAAAAAAATAAATTCGGCGCAAAAATACCTGTATTGCGCAAAATACCTGTATATTGCACATGATATTGCGATTTCAACAAGCGGAGATGCTTCAAAAACGCCACATGCATAAACTTCAGGAGATAGCGGTAATTATCGCAGAATAAACTCCGACAGTGATTGAATTTTTATTCACAAAACAGAATGGAGTATGAGCATCGTGAAATCATGTGATACATATAAACAATTCACATACATTATTAAAATATCATATTCTCACATACGCTAATTAAACATCTAAGGTCAAAAGCATGCGAAACTTGATTATATAAATTCGTGTGTATAATACAAGTAATATTACGGATAATTATATTAAACGCAATGTCGATGAATTCGCTCCCGCAATTTAATTCTTATATTAATTTTCATTAGCACAATTGCCATCCAGAGAACTTTGTGTGATCAAGGTGAAAATAAGGTTAAATTATAGTATGACGTTGTGATTTTATTTTATCCTATCGATAGGATGTCAACATTAAAAGAGGCAACGAAAAAAAAAAGTCGATATAATTACAAGTGCTATTGCTGCATAGCTTAAAAAATAGTTGTCCATAAATTTAATGTAATGATATGCACACAAACAACCTTTTCCGGCACTCTTTCACGGGCTGGTGTTAGATGTTTGCATGAGTATGAGTAAACTCCCAACTTTGTTACGTTCCGGGAGAGACCTGTCTAGATTAGTTAAACTTGACGTTATAAATAACAATGTCTCGCAATTATTCTTTTGATAAATAAAACAAAACTACATTGTTGGTTGATTAATGAGGTAATTAAATATGGTTGGCGAATTTTAAATCTTTGTTCACAATTCTGAATAGTTTATACAATTTCAGAATATCCAATAATTTGTAAAACAATCAAACTCAATTTTGATGCAGCTAAGCTTGTCATAGAACCAGTTGACTATATAGTATTTGTTTGAGATATCTTTGTAATAACAACATATCAATTTAGAATGACAAGAAATTTATTTTAGTACAAGCAATGATTTGCTGACAATCCTTGGTTCTTCAGCCACTGTTTCCAATATCAATGAGCCTCAACTCCTGATTCCATATTACAGTGGTCGTCATAAATATCCAAAATTTAATCTCGCAAACAAATTTTCGCCAAATACGTTACTAACATGTGCAAATTTTCAAGAATCTATCTTTCCCCCCTCCTGCTCAATTACCTCTCCAAAGCACAATTTTTCACCTTTTCGCTAACTTAACGAAGAGATTATCATTCAGACCCTTTCATTATTGTTTGAAATTCAACCGTTGAAAGTTTTTTTTTTCCCATTAACCGTAAATTTACCATTTACCTTTAAATATCGCCCGCGGGTTCTCGATTGGGTTTATGTCTGGCGAGTAAGAAGGCCAATTAAGAATTCGAATACCATGGCGTTCAGTTCCTTATGGATAATGCGTTTGTTGCGCAATATTGTAATACCAATTTGTATTAGTTCAAAATTGGTTGCGCTACTACTACGTGATATTTTATGTACCGGATTAACACTCCGGATACTTATGACGACCATTGTAATAGAGGTTATCCAGACATCTTTTCTTCAGTAGAATTAATGTTGCTTGGATTATTAATTTGTATATTATACAGTGACAATACATTTGTAATTTTCAGCCTGAACATTTATGACTTTTTTTTCGATGTAACTTATATCCTAATACTTACTAAACAAAGTTGAAGATAATTTTTTCCGTTTCTGCATAGCTTGAAAATAGTAACTTATCTGTTTTGCTTGTCCGATTCACTAATACCTAAAGATTAGGCAACAGTACCATATTAGTTACTAAAGAGTAATACTTTGTTGGATGTATCATGTTTCAATAACATTTGCTTAGTGAGGAAAATGATTAAAATACAGCATTGATGCAAAATACAAAGATGATCTGATCTTAGCATTCATATTTGAATTACATTTTGAATGTAAAATCCTCAAAATTTCTTGAGAAGTCTGTTTTAATTTGGATGTCCACTATTATTATTATTAACTTTTAGGAATAAATAAATGGTGGGGATGGCATTCAAATACCAAGAGCCATTTTATATCTATTTATCAGAGAAAGAAAATATTGCTGCCTTTGCTTCACAAAGCAACGTTCATAGTTACATACGTTGTAGTTAGTAGCAACTCGTTGAAGAACTACACAAATTACCACCGCCAATGTATTTATGTTGGTAAAATAGGTTAGTTTCTAATGAAGATTTGAGCGTGAATATTTCATGGTAACACATGGGCTTGGCGTTTCACATGTCCGATGATTTGTTTTGTATAATACAGATTTGGCTCGTAGACCGATGAAGTCACGGAACTTCAACCTGAAGAGCGTGGTATTTAACGTTGAATAATTTGGAAACAAACAAACAAGTCCCCTGTCTTTGTAATTGTCAGTGTATTGATTAGGCTGTTGTCGATTTGTTTGGATGAGCGTCTTATATTCAGTCAGAAGAGAATCCTGCAGCCAAGATGGATCTTTGATCAAACAGACCAAAAGACTTTGGCTATTTTCCTATTATATACGAACAAGGAAAATATTCCGTTTATAATACTTATATGTCGCTATGGTGTTACAAAATACTATAATATGCTGAATCACCATCGTGTAACTCCGTCCATTATAAAATGCGTTTTTAGTCGTTGCAAACATCAGAAATGTCGTTTACCAAAGAGCTTTTTGTGGCAGTTTCGGAATTTTTGATTTTCACAAGTTTTATTGTTTTATTATATGTCTTGAGATTTTATTATGATTATTTCACTCGCTCTGCTTCGTATCCGGGACCATTTCCATTACCCATAATAGGTAATCTTCACCAATACTATTATCATCAACACGATATTCCACATTGGCTCCACCAATTGAGTTTGAAATATGGAGACATATTCGAATTGTATTTTGGAACCAATAAATATTTGATGGTTAGTGACGTGCGAATAGTCGAACGGATAATGACTTCAAAAAAGGACAGCAACTACTTTGTTCGCGTTGCAACCAAAACCGGACTAGATGATTTACAAAGGGGCAGCGTTGCAATTTTATATAATGCGAATTTTCACTCCTGGTCATACGTTAGAAAAGTCTTTTTCAGAGTCGTGGGATCGGCCAATGCCTTAAGAGCCGCTGCAACTTTAGTTAATACAGTTTTTGGAAATTTAGAAAAGTTATGGGACAATTTGATCAAAGAACGAGGTCAATGTTTGGATAGCAAGCAGGAACGCTCAGTGGAAGTCGATCTTGTATGTTGGTCAAAAAGAGTCTTTGCAGAAATCATCATGTTGCTAACGGCCGGTCAACAACCTAATTTATTGTCGAACTACTACGATCGAATTATTGGTGACAATATTCAAAAGAATGCAGATGAAGATTTTTTGGATCGCTTCTCCATTGCATCTGATTGTGTGCAATATTACATAACTGTTCCACCAGTGATACGCAACATTCCAATTATACGTCGATATACAAAATACCTACATAACAATCTGATGTGGACCAGAAATTATGCGTGCAACTTGGTCAAGGAACGCAGAAAAGAAATAAAAAACCTCGGCATTGGAGAGAAGTCAGCATCCAATGTGTTAAATATTCTATTGCCATCAAACGGTATTCCAAACGAGAACGACAAAATATCCTTGACTGACGAAGAAATCGGAGATAATATAGTAGAAATGTTTAGTGAAGGAATTGATAGCGTATGTATTAATAGCATCGTATAATTTATTCTGTTTACTAAATGAAAACCCAATACTAATTAATTTTTTTAAAGCCTTCAAATACTCTGGCATTTATTATTCATTGCGTTGGAGCTAATCCAGATGTTGAAAGAAGTATTATTCAAGAAATTAAGAACGTATTTGGAGATTTGACGGACTTGGTTATTACCTATGAAGATTTAAATAAGCTTGTATATATAGAAGCGGTCATAAAAGAAGGTAACATTTTTAAAACTTTTATCGTGTTACTTTAACATTTATTAAATATGCGACCATTTTTAGTTCTGAGACTTAGGCCGGCAACATTGACAATCTCGCGCTTTTCGGCACATCGTGATCAATTTGACGGGTACGAAATTCCCTCATCGACACAAATTGCAATAAACGTCGTTGGTTTGCACAGGAATCAAAATTATTGGAACGAACCCGAAAACTTTAATCCCTCAAGATTTTTAGAAGACAACATTGGTAAAAACTATAACAAAAATGCATTCATGTATTTTGGCGGTGGATTACGCGTGTGCCCAGCTAAACAGTTTGCAATGGTACAACTCAAAATGATGGTGGTTTTGCTTTATAGTAAATATACCTTTGAGGTAACCACCAAAGATCCTTCAACAAACTACAACGTTAATCTTCAATGCAAAGAGCTGATGACTAGAATTAAACACAGAAGATAGGACTTAGAACAGCAGGGAAATATTTACGAATATTTTCATTTTATAGCGCATTTATTGTTATGTGAGACAAAATATATGCAGATAAATAAAACATTAAGATTTATGAGCATAAAATAATTTATTATGTTTTTAATAAAGTGAACAAGCTGTCTATTCAAGTAACTTATGATAATAATGTCTGACCATTGTATTTGTTAGACACCAAGAACGAGCCTAACCGTACACGATATTATTTATTCAAAAGTAGCTGCACTCAACGATCGTATACATGAAAACTAAATTAATAATCTTGCTATCAGTGAACTTATCATGGTGCTCGGTCGTAGATACAACGATAATGGAATAGTGGTTAAACTTGAAACTCTCGATAACAGAGGATTAAGAAAACAAAATGCGTACAGCATCCCCTCTATAAACACATCCGGATATGACGGTTTTATCAGCAGAAGCGGTAGAGAGAAACAATGTTTACTAAAAATTGTAATTGCACTTTATGATGCCATGTTAATCATTATAAGCAATATCCTCGAGCTATCTATTCAGGAAGAAACCGTCTTTCTTTCATATCATAACACTGTATCATCTCGGATAAATTTCCGACCGATTAGTATTAGTATCAGTATCTCCTGGTATCTTGTGTAACCATATACGATAAGCTACCGCACAGAAAACATACTTTTGCAAGCATCCACAAAATGTCGAAAAGAATAGTTAAGAATATAAAACAAATATTTCATCATGTGCATCATCAGGATGGAGTTGAAAGAACACATTTTAGTCATAACGTATGGCGTGAACAAGATTTCAAATATGATGATGAAATTAAAGTGGGTGAATTGTATGAAAGAGTTGCCGCCGAACAAGGGTATGCTGATGCACAAAATAATCTTGCTGTGCGATATTGTAAAGGAGTCGGAGTGGAAAAAGATTATCAAAAGGCATTTGATCTATTGCAAAAAGCTGCACACCAAGGGCTTGCCTGTGCACAATATAATCTTGGTGTATGTTATAGTAAAGCAGCCGGAGTAGAAAGAGATTATCAAAAAGCAGTTGAATTTTTTCAGAAAGCAGCCAATCAAGGAGATGCCAATGCACAATATAATTTGGCTGTATTATATTACAAAGGGGCTGGAGTTGTTAAGAATGATCAGAAGGCTGTTGAATTATATCAGAAAACTGTTGAGCAAGGGCACACTAAAGCACAATATCATCTGGGTTGGTGTTATCTGAATGGAATAGGAACAGATAAAAATATTCAAAAAGCTATAGAACTGCTTCAAAATGCAGCTGAACGAGGATATTCAAAAGCACAATATCATCTTGGTATATGTTATGAATATGGTAATGGTGTAGACAAAGATGATGTGATGGCTACTGAATTGTATCAAAAAGCTGCCAAACAAGCTGATGCAAGAGCACAATATAGGCTTGGTATGTGTTATGAAAACGGAACTGGAGTAGAAAAAAGTAATCAAAAAGCAGTTGAGCTATATAAAAAAGTTGCCAAACAAGGATATGCCAGAGCACAATATAGTCTTGGTTTATGTTATAAAAAGGGAATTGGGGTAGAAAAAGATGAACAAAAAGCAGTTGAATTGTTTCAGGCTGCAGCTATGCAAGGAGACATTGATGCACAATACAATCTTGGTGTATGCTATAATAGTGGAATAGGAATTGAAAAAGATGTTGAAATAGCAGTTGTATTGTATCAAAACATCACAAATCAAGGATATGTTGATGGACAATATAATCAAAGAATTACAAAGCAAACATACATTAGAGCACAATGTAATCTTGGTATCTGTTATCAGAACGGAACTGGAGTAGAAAAAAATATCCAAAAAGCAGTTGAATTGTATCAAGCAGCTGCTGAACAAGGGTATTCCAGAGCTCAATATTATCTTGGTGTTTGTTATGACTATGGGTTTGGAGTAAAAAAGGACATTGAGAAGGCAATTGAATTGTATCAAATGGCTGCTGAACAAGGAGATCCCTATGCACAAAATATTCTTGGGACCTATGATTATAATGAAACTGGGGTAGAAAGGGATGATGACTAACAGTCAATATACCAAGTGCTCAATAAGAACACAACCATACCAAATACTGCTTAACAAGGATACAGAACACTAATATGCAATGAGTCTTTGCAGAAATCATCATGTTGCTAACGGCCGGTCAACAACCTAATTTATTGTCGAACTACTACGATCGAATTATTGGTGACAATATTCAAAAGAATGCAGATGAAGATTTTTTGGATCGCTTCTCCATTGCATCTGATTGTGTGCAATATTACATAACTGTTCCACCAGTGATACGCAACATTCCAATTATACGTCGATATACAAAATACCTACATAACAATCTGATGTGGACCAGAAATTATGCGTGCAACTTGGTCAAGGAACGCAGAAAAGAAATAAAAAACCTCGGCATTGGAGAGAAGTCAGCATCCAATGTGTTAAATATTCTATTGCCATCAAACGGTATTCCAAACGAGAACGACAAAATATCCTTGACTGACGAAGAAATCGGAGATAATATAGTAGAAATGTTTAGTGAAGGAATTGATAGCGTATGTATTAATAGCATCGTATAATTTATTCTGTTTACTAAATGAAAACCCAATACTAATTAATTTTTTTAAAGCCTTCAAATACTCTGGCATTTATTATTCATTGCGTTGGAGCTAATCCAGATGTTGAAAGAAGTATTATTCAAGAAATTAAGAACGTATTTGGAGATTTGACGGACTTGGTTATTACCTATGAAGATTTAAATAAGCTTGTATATATAGAAGCGGTCATAAAAGAAGGTAACATTTTTAAAACTTTTATCGTGTTACTTTAACATTTATTAAATATGCGACCATTTTTAGTTCTGAGACTTAGGCCGGCAACATTGACAATCTCGCGCTTTTCGGCACATCGTGATCAATTTGACGGGTACGAAATTCCCTCATCGACACAAATTGCAATAAACGTCGTTGGTTTGCACAGGAATCAAAATTATTGGAACGAACCCGAAAACTTTAATCCCTCAAGATTTTTAGAAGACAACATTGGTAAAAACTATAACAAAAATGCATTCATGTATTTTGGCGGTGGATTACGCGTGTGCCCAGCTAAACAGTTTGCAATGGTACAACTCAAAATGATGGTGGTTTTGCTTTATAGTAAATATACCTTTGAGGTAACCACCAAAGATCCTTCAACAAACTACAACGTTAATCTTCAATGCAAAGAGCTGATGACTAGAATTAAACACAGAAGATAGGACTTAGAACAGCAGGGAAATATTTACGAATATTTTCATTTTATAGCGCATTTATTGTTATGTGAGACAAAATATATGCAGATAAATAAAACATTAAGATTTATGAGCATAAAATAATTTATTATGTTTTTAATAAAGTGAACAAGCTGTCTATTCAAGTAACTTATGATAATAATGTCTGACCATTGTATTTGTTAGACACCAAGAACGAGCCTAACCGTACACGATATTATTTATTCAAAAGTAGCTGCACTCAACGATCGTATACATGAAAACTAAATTAATAATCTTGCTATCAGTGAACTTATCATGGTGCTCGGTCGTAGATACAACGATAATGGAATAGTGGTTAAACTTGAAACTCTCGATAACAGAGGATTAAGAAAACAAAATGCGTACAGCATCCCCTCTATAAACACATCCGGATATGACGGTTTTATCAGCAGAAGCGGTAGAGAGAAACAATGTTTACTAAAAATTGTAATTGCACTTTATGATGCCATGTTAATCATTATAAGCAATATCCTCGAGCTATCTATTCAGGAAGAAACCGTCTTTCTTTCATATCATAACACTGTATCATCTCGGATAAATTTCCGACCGATTAGTATTAGTATCAGTATCTCCTGGTATCTTGTGTAACCATATACGATAAGCTACCGCACAGAAAACATACTTTTGCAAGCATCCACAAAATGTCGAAAAGAATAGTTAAGAATATAAAACAAATATTTCATCATGTGCATCATCAGGATGGAGTTGAAAGAACACATTTTAGTCATAACGTATGGCGTGAACAAGATTTCAAATATGATGATGAAATTAAAGTGGGTGAATTGTATGAAAGAGTTGCCGCCGAACAAGGGTATGCTGATGCACAAAATAATCTTGCTGTGCGATATTGTAAAGGAGTCGGAGTGGAAAAAGATTATCAAAAGGCATTTGATCTATTGCAAAAAGCTGCACACCAAGGGCTTGCCTGTGCACAATATAATCTTGGTGTATGTTATAGTAAAGCAGCCGGAGTAGAAAGAGATTATCAAAAAGCAGTTGAATTTTTTCAGAAAGCAGCCAATCAAGGAGATGCCAATGCACAATATAATTTGGCTGTATTATATTACAAAGGGGCTGGAGTTGTTAAGAATGATCAGAAGGCTGTTGAATTATATCAGAAAACTGTTGAGCAAGGGCACACTAAAGCACAATATCATCTGGGTTGGTGTTATCTGAATGGAATAGGAACAGATAAAAATATTCAAAAAGCTATAGAACTGCTTCAAAATGCAGCTGAACGAGGATATTCAAAAGCACAATATCATCTTGGTATATGTTATGAATATGGTAATGGTGTAGACAAAGATGATGTGATGGCTACTGAATTGTATCAAAAAGCTGCCAAACAAGCTGATGCAAGAGCACAATATAGGCTTGGTATGTGTTATGAAAACGGAACTGGAGTAGAAAAAAGTAATCAAAAAGCAGTTGAGCTATATAAAAAAGTTGCCAAACAAGGATATGCCAGAGCACAATATAGTCTTGGTTTATGTTATAAAAAGGGAATTGGGGTAGAAAAAGATGAACAAAAAGCAGTTGAATTGTTTCAGGCTGCAGCTATGCAAGGAGACATTGATGCACAATACAATCTTGGTGTATGCTATAATAGTGGAATAGGAATTGAAAAAGATGTTGAAATAGCAGTTGTATTGTATCAAAACATCACAAATCAAGGATATGTTGATGGACAATATAATCAAAGAATTACAAAGCAAACATACATTAGAGCACAATGTAATCTTGGTATCTGTTATCAGAACGGAACTGGAGTAGAAAAAAATATCCAAAAAGCAGTTGAATTGTATCAAGCAGCTGCTGAACAAGGGTATTCCAGAGCTCAATATTATCTTGGTGTTTGTTATGACTATGGGTTTGGAGTAAAAAAGGACATTGAGAAGGCAATTGAATTGTATCAAATGGCTGCTGAACAAGGAGATCCCTATGCACAAAATATTCTTGGGACCTATGATTATAATGAAACTGGGGTAGAAAGGGATGATGACTAACAGTCAATATACCAAGTGCTCAATAAGAACACAACCATACCAAATACTGCTTAACAAGGATACAGAACACTAATATGCAATGAGTCTTCAGAGTCCATAATGAATATATATATGGTGAGTGTATTGGTATTGATCTTAATATAATAATAAGTTATTATCATACCATGATAATAATAATTATGTCTCTTGTTAAGTATATGGCAACATTCAAAAAGCTTGCCTTTATGAATTGGGAATATGTTATTACTATTGCAGCAATATTTTAACACATAGTAAAGTTAAAGTTTTTTGTTTAGTATGCTGCAAACTAAATCAATTATCAACTGTAAGTCACTGTAATATTAATAGTATTTTGTACAATACATTTGTAATGATAAAATGTTAATTAAGCATGAGTATGTAGGATATAGTATTAGGAATACCATAATTTTTGGAAATAAGCATACCTTCATTATATTGTTTACAAGATGCCTTATTGTCTTTAAAACACTGTATGGTTTACAAAAACATATCTTTGTTAATGGGTTGGGTGACCTGCCTATCTTAAAGCATAAACTTATGGGAATTGTTATAAATATTAGTTGACATTAATTAGAACTAATTTGCCTCAAAAATTCAGCACTATGAAATTTGGGTGGCCAACTTTTTGTCATTGTATTTATGACTTGTCTCGAAAAGTCCATCTCACACAAAATTAGAGGCATAATTACATTTAATATTGAAGTTTATAATACTTTATCATAAGTAAAATATTTAATAATTAACAATTATTGGATAAATAAATAAAGATAGACTACTCATGGTTTTGGTGAATGTACTTTATTTATCACATAACTAGAGGACCCAATCCAAATGAACTAAACCATCCCCACCATGACCCTTACGACCTGATTTAAAGGTTGGAACCAAACAGTTAACATTGTATTTCTCTTTAGGTTTTTTCCAAACATAATCACGACCATCTCCCCAAATACTTCAAACCGGGATTCCCATTCCCCATGATGTAGATTGAGGACGAGATCTAGATCTAGGCAAGAGATATAACACAATAAAGATGTTCTTCTGAAAAAAAATTTTGTATCACTTTATTTGCATGGCTTAATTCAGAAAGTCTCGTGACTTATGTCAGGGTGTACATATGTTTGTATATGTTGTATGTAAATCCCGTCACTATTACTATGTACAGGGGAATATCAAAAGTATTGCACGCTTTTATTTTTACTATATTGGAAAAAATTTTTACTCAAACCCCCCGAAAAATTTTATTTACTCAAAGTAAACATCAATATTTAATATTTCCTCCATTTGCAGCAATCACGACTTAAATTTGGTTGAGCATGAATAATATCAAATTACGATATACTTTTGCAAAACCGCATTGCATTGTTCTTTACAGATCATACTTTCGAATTTATAGTAGCAAGCTCCGAAAACCCGTTGGAACTGTTGTGCGATGTTTTCTTATCATTTTTGCGATTGTTGTGTTCTTGGCTAGCTAGTTTTTTTATTATCATTATGTGGAATAAGCTCTCTAGCAAGACTCATTTATGCGCCGAAGCAGAAATTGGGCTTTTTACTAATTAATTATTCTGCTCATAATGACACGCTATATTAAATTAACATTAATATTTTATTAAGACAAGTGATACAGTAAGTGGTCCAAAAGTTGGTTTTTTTATTACATAGAAATTTTTTCCAATATCGTAAAAATAAAAGCGTGCAAGACTTTTGATACCCCCCCTGTAAATGCGGTTTTGGGGACCATGGACGGGATTTACATACAGACATATATTAATATATCACAAATACTGGCTTTATAAACCCAGACATAATAATAAATCAAATCATATTTGTACAGTGAACCCTCCATAAATGCACGCCCTTGGGAACGGAGGAAAGCGTGCATTTACAGAGTGTGCATTTAGAGAGGTAAGAATTTGATTGGCTGCACGTGAAATTAGGAAATAACTAAATATCTATTGTTAAAAAAGGTAGTCTGTCTTTCTTAGATTAATATATTTGTTAAGAGCTTTGATATTAATATGTTTAAATAGTTCCTCAGTATCGCTCTGTTGTTGTAAGAAATTATAAACTATTTCCAAACCTTTCGAAGCCTCGTTAACGCTGATTATTCTGGGCTCAATATCATCGGCTTCTTCATTATTGCTATAATAGGTAAATCTGACTGCTGCCTATATAATTCAACAAGTTCTTCATTGTCAGGAACTACATAAACCTCTTCTTCTTCTGGGTTATTTAGAAATTCTTCAATCGTCATATTATCGGGAAGGTTGAGGGATGTAAGAGTCGGTGGCGATAGTTGTAGTTCTGTAGTTGGAAGAATTTTCGATATAATCGGGGCACAGTAATTTCTCTTTGTCTATAACAAATTTTGTGTAATTCTTAATGTAACGCTATCGATATCACGTGAAGTCACGGGCGTGCATTTAGAAAGGGAAGTTTATTATGGTGGGGTTTTTTACTTCTTTGAGTAGTAGAATTTTCATTTCGCCAATATGCATCATGCTGAACTTTTGCAAAACCCAGCGTTTATATCTTTGATTCGCACTTGTGTCTGAACTGCTAAGGATTTCGATCGCCTGGTTTACGATTTCTTGAGTCAGAATGGCTTTTGCGCGACGATCGGGTGATATATTAT